>JAPYYV010009528.1:0-11878 GCA_030522625.1 Copidosoma aretas | reverse complement strand
AAACTTTAAACTGCATGTACATATGTTATGTATTAATAATCGGCGTTTTCAATGCCGTAAATTTACAAAAATTGTATTTTTAACGATGAATGAATGATTCAACTACACGAGAAAGCTAAGCATAGCTATACGGCAGGACAAGCTGTATGTGTGACACAGATAACAAAATTTTCGAAATCCAATAATGAACAGCAGCTACCGCCTAATGAATAAAGATAACCAAAACGAAGTTCGTTCTTCGAAAGAACCAATTAAGAAAGTAGAAATTCATAAATGGAAGTGACGGCTAGCTCTGTTTCTACACTCACAGGGCTTGTACACCCGAAACGAGTTGATTCTTCCCGAACGTGTCCCCTTGAACACCGTTTACATTATAGAATACAATAGAATCAACCAATAGAAAACAAGTAATAACAGATATTAGTCAAGAATCAACTCATCTTGGGTGAACCTTAAAGTACTTATAGTTTCTTGCAACTCCGTATGTAAATCGTCTTACCGGCTTTTATGTTTCGATGACAGTTGAAGTAATGTATACATTCAGGAAATAAAATTTATTTTGCGAGGAATGCAGAGTTGAATACCGCATGGTATCGGGATGCATTAACAAATACGACCAGGTTTTCGAAATAAAAAACGTTACACAAAAAGTTTTCCATTTCGTCCGGAAAAGATATATTAGCAAGATAAATAAAAATGTATTGGATAGGAGATGTGGTGCTAGCGACAGTGATAATACTCGGAAACAGTGTAATAATTATAGCTTCGAGACTATGCCATAAACAGTTTAGTGTCACCTCCAACCACCTGATACTCAGCCTCGCCATTTCAGATTTGTGCGTAGGTGTGGCGGTACTTTACGATTTAGCTTTTTACTTTAAACCTACACTCAATCTTCACAAATTCTCGTGTTTACTCAGGTAAGTGATAAAAAAAAAAGTGATTTATCTTCATAGCAAAAAAAGATTACAAGAAATGTAATTCACAAATACTTTGTTCACAAATTCGATGATGTATATTTGCTTATTACAACAGGTGTGTAATGTTTTGTTATGCTACTATCGCAAGTTTTTTCAACATAATGGCAATAGCTATAGATCGTTACACGTGTATTATGTATCCACTTATGTATCCTACGTACATGACCAAGGAAGTAATCAATATTGTGATGGTTGTTAATTGCTGCGCAGCTGTACTCATATCAACGGTGCTTTTTTATTGGAACATATATCAGCCGAAGGAGCAATGTAAATTAATCAACTTTGTTCCAAGGTGTGTGATAAAAAAGCATTTGGATGTACAGTGACTACTAGATGGTACATCATGATAACGTTCTATTTTGCAGTTACTACCTAAATGTGATTCTAATACCGCTGTTTCTGACAGTCTGGATCAGTATTCTCGTATTTTACTGGAAAATCTGGAAAGAAGCAAGAGCATATTTGCAAAGGTCTAATGCTAGATCGAAAAAGCTTGGATCGACAACAAATTGCAACTACAGCAAGATAAATCGGGTATGCAAATGCAATCTTGATTTATACATGTTCTGTATAGTCTTCTTAATACTAAGATGAATTATTTCCTCTTTAGTTCGTGCTTTCCATCTTAGGCTCTTTCACGCTCTGTTGGTTTCCTTACGTTATCTTGTCGTTTGTAAAATTTTCAATACCAATATCCCATCTTAGTGATATTGTGCAACAATTGTTATACTTTGTAGCGATGTTAAACAGTGGTATAAATCCGTTAATCTACGCCTGGAACAACCAAACCTTTCGCAAAGTATTATCTAATTTATTAAAGTTTAAAACGTCGACTCAAGGAAATCAAGATTCAAATTTTCAGGGTCAGAGATGTCCTACTGCTGGGATTACTTTACCTTCGATAAATATTGATTATCAGGTGGGGCGCAATCCTCCTTGATAAGACTGTTTTAGTTTTGTGTAATTAGACAAATATTTACGTGATAATATGTACAATTTGTAGAATAGTGAAATGTAAATGTTTATTTATAATGTGTATTATACGAGGTACTTACAAAATTATAATGTAATCTTATGAAGATTAAGGATACTTTTGATACTCATGTTGCGTAATTAAAGCATATCAAAATTTTTCATTCATCGTCAAATAGACTTGTGAGTGAGACTTATGTATTTTATTGATTGAGTGCAATACACGGAAATATATGAATTATACGTTACAAACTATCGTCAAAAATTTTATCATATCGATCCTGTGCGATGTTCGAAAATCGGGCAAGTAGTTCCAAGTGCCAATAAATCCCATCTGTGGAATGACACGAATGATATAATCTTACATGCATTGAAAATCGTAAAAATATACATTGTATAAAAAGTTGGATACTGTTCTCTATACTGTGATTTATGTAAAAACGTGAATTTTTACACAAGACGTATTACCGATGGTACCTATCAAATTAGACTTTAGTGAATATTTCTTCGAGTCAAAACATAAAAGAATCTAAAACAAAAAAGGGTTGGACTCTATAAATTTAAAGTTATACTTAACCAGGTAACAAAAATATTGACTTCTAGCGCTTTTACCTCGGTCGCAAGTGCAGTCTAGAAATAAAAAAAAAAACATTTGATTCGATGACTTCAATCAAGAGCTACGAGAGTCAAAGTTGAGGAGCTAAAATGTGTATTTCACGATGATTTCAACATTTGATTTAAAACTTGTATTATATTATAACAGACGCCGATTGTCATCGATATGAATATGATGTCACGAACGTTGTAAGCTACTAGAACAATCCGGAGGATGTCCACGCACAGCCTAAAAATATGTAGCCATATTTATTTATTTATTTATGTATTTAAACGAGCATAAGCTCTCTACATAATGGGTACAAGTAAGTAGGTAAGACAATAGAAGAAAATTTTTAAAAAATTTAACTTTAAACGTATGCATTTCGTGTTCGCAAAGCGGAAAAGTATAAATAAGTAAAAACTTGAATAAATAAAAAATGATGAAAAAATAAGAAAGGCGATGGTTGCAATTGCTAAGAACAAAAGAATTAGATTATTCTGTATTATAATAGCACCTTGGACCAGTCTTGAAAGCATATTATAAATAAATAATTAAAATGTATGAAAATAAGATAGTTGGTAAGGCAGAAATCCCTGATTATGCACGAAATGTTTTTCAATATTTTACTGAATGCTGGTACAATAGTAAAACTGTCGGGTTCACCGAATACCAATCGTTGGTAAGAAAGAGAAATGTAGTTGGAGAAACATAAATATTCGTTTAATAACCATGAGTAGATATTAATACCGTTTCTCTATGATATATAAAATATATAATTTTTTATTTTAATCACTCATAACGTACTTATTGGAATACTTCTTCAATTAAACCGAGTTTTTGGTTGAAAAACTAATTTCTTGAAGATAAAGCCTTGCAGTAAGAACTTATCGAATGTTGAGGTATAATAAAATTGTATTTTCATTCGTAATATAATTACATTACTTCCCTGGAAATATTCTGTATCGTATAAGTGTTAAGTGTATTTAATAACAAAATAGCATGAGCATAAATCTGAATAGTTGTTCAATAATACTCAATTAGAATCAGTTAAAAAGAAATCATGATAAAACTATGATCAGCAACATGAATCGCAAGAATATGAGGATAAATTAAAAAGTTTGAGCAAGCTTTACGTTGAATAACAGTCGTAGTTTTATATTATTAGAAAATTTTTTATTCTTTGATTTGCCAGTATTCTAATTTTACAATGCTCACCTATTCAGATAAAACTTACGTTTGACGACTTTTTTCATTGATTATCGTTTCAAGTTTCAATAGTAATATAGAGTATTGGTGTAAGCGTTATGTTACAAATATTCATAATCATAAATTTATTAATAATATATCTCATAAATATGACCTTTCTGTTCATGTAAAAGTTTTACTTTTTGACATTTGATTATTCATTCAAATAAGAAAACAAAACTATTTCTAAATCGTGTCGTGTGTCTGACGAATGATAGTTCTTTACTACTTCAATAGATATTCAGTCCTCTAATAATTTTTTTTTTTCGAAATTTTCTTTCCTCTGCTACTTTAGAAACAAATGAGTATCATTAAAAAACACAATAGATAAATTCTGATCAAAATACAGAATAAAAAGAAATTAAAGCAATCACAAAATCACAAAAGATTTTTAGTAACAGTATAGTCTCGTAAATTTAGAATGGTACTTTACTTTTTAAAAAAAATTTAAATCGGTTGTGAAAATAATGATAAATTGTTTTTTGCAATGACAGTTCCATAAGAACTGTTGTAAAAGCGAAATACTTCACGATTTGATTTCTCAAGAACTGCACCCCGTATCCCTCTGAGATTTGAATGTTGTAAGCATTACTTTTTTAGCAATAGAATTTTTCAAAATAAATTCTTAAGCAAGCAAGATACAGTTGTAACACCTTCAACGACAACATTTGGTGTTTAAAAATATTTTGACTTGTAACAACAATCTCTCACAAACGTAATCCTCCTCAGCTGCGAAGAAAGAGAAAAATGGTGTCATCATAGCAAAGCTCACTTAAGCAGAGACTCAACCGCAACACGTAAAAAAAAGCAATACTTATAAGCCATACAACTTGGTAAAAGAGAGGGTGGAGCGAAAGGACAAGAGATCGTATAGCGAAGTGGGCGAGTATATAGAGCAGTCGTGGGTTGTGACTGCGATATTGGTGGTGGTGGTGGTGGTGGTGGTGGTGGTGGTGGAAGAGGGTGTGAGGTAAGGCTGAGGAAGGTGGCTAAGATGGCGGACAATTTGCCGCTCGACTACTTTCTGCTCTGTACCCCTCCTTAGTCTTCTCTTACCTCTCCTTCTTCCGCTTTTGCTACCAGTCGCGTCTATCTTCTCTCGTCTTTTAGGTAATAGATGTATTTATCCTCGTTGCGTGCGAGTCGACTGGCTTAAGATTTCTAGATACGATGTTTCATCTTTATTTTTAGAATTTTAGTAAAGATTATTAGATTTCTCAAATTCAAGGACTACCTCATGAGATCTCAATTTTAAATGTATACGAACTCGAGCGATAAGATAATTTTTCATCGAAAGTATATTAACAATCCCTTATTCAATGTATAAAAAAATATTGCGATGGTACAAATTCAAATGGATTGTAAATATTGGTTTTAATTAATTAAAATCAATGCAAATTGTATATTGGATATGTTATTTGTAGTTTACTTTATTTTAATTCATTAATACAGTACCCTACACTTGCAATATTTATACATGCTACAATTTGAATGTACAAAATTCTCGAGAGTTTCGTTCAAATACAACACGCATGCTCAAAAAGTAAACAATGTCTTCCGTTTTCATGTAGTATTTTTCATTTTCTGATGAATAACAATGTATTAAAATAATCCATTTAGCAAATTAAACAAAGTAACAAGCGCAGAGATGAACCAGAAATTAATATTTTTTTTTTTTTATTATTAAACTTTTATCGGATAATTTACAATCGACCAAGTTCGTTATCCTTCCAAAAACTACGACAACCCTTGTTAGCAGCTTAAACCGAAAACTCGGCGAATCCTCGTCAAACCCCAATTTCCGGGCCTCCGCAAAAAGACGCCGAAAGTCACAAAAAGCCATAATACTCGGCAAACTTTCACCCTTCCGCTCCTCAGCCAGCATTTAAACAAGAGCCATTTCCCGCATAACAACTCCGCTCGCAACCGCATTGGGATCAGCCGCTTTCGGCTTCGCTCCTCGTCTCCTCAGTTCGTAATTGTCATTATGTTTCTCTCCATCTCTTTCTCGGCTCAAAGTCGGATCTCGACGTAAGCGCACTGGCGCGGGCGTTTCTCGCTCCCTTTAAGCATTCAGTCCGCCATCTTCTCACTTAATAAAATAATTACCTCCCCAGCCAATTAGGCGCTCCTTTCAACCACGTCTCTCCCGTGTACCTACGCGCTATTATATGCTGCTTGAGTTTTCTCTGTAATACGGCGTTGTACGAGGAAAGTGATTTAAAGATGGTAGCAAAATTTTCTGATAAGAGTGGGCTTGAATTAATGACGAGTAAGAGAACTAGGGTTCATTGTTGCAAATACAAATTTGTTAATACATTAATTGTGAAATGATTGCTTGTAATGCACCTTGTTTTTCCCCCCAAAAATTAATGATTCGTATGACATTTTTCGAAGGTTTTTTGATTTTTTGAAATTTCATTGAGATTAATTTATATGACTGTGACATGTGTCAATTTTAATCCGTATAATAACGACTAATGACTCGTACATGATATTATGAACTAATCAGTTCTTATAGCTTGCAAGATTGTTCTGGGTAACAATCGAGAACACTTTAGTAGATGTAAAAAAAATCTTGTAAACACGTATAACATGGTGTGTGGAATATTGTTGATTAGATAGTTTTTCGACTGAATGTACATTTAATGAGTTAGTGATGCACTGGAAATGTTAAAATAGGATCAAATTCGCAGAAATAAAGTTTTTAATGAATTTTAAGGCAAAGCTGGAAGTACCATGTACCATACACAGTTTACCTTAAATTTAACTTGTAGGTATATATGATACTGACGCTTTTGCGATTCTTTGAGTAAAATAAATCCATTAACAGATCCATTTCATAATGTGAATAGGGTTTTAAAAAGATATAAAAACCGAAAAAAAGAATAATAAAAATGAAAATGAAAAGAAATTGTGCCTTTTAAGTCAAATTGTATGTCTTAACTAATGAGCAGGCTTGCATTTAGCATCTTCTGACCAATCGCACATTTGAATATAAGGATTGTAGTGCAGACTATCTGGACAATGCATCAAATAAGGTGTGCCCCAAACGCACTGATAGAAGGTACTGCAGTCATTGGGATTTGCTAGAAGGACGTTATCATAGATGCTCGTTTGCTCAGGGCAATGGACTGGTGCTTCACATGGTTCATTCACGTCATAAACTTGAGCTGAAGTAGCGACGGCAATGAGACCAAAAAGCACCACAGCGATGATCACTGTATTGATAAAAGTACAAAATTTGTTTGGATATGATTCGATAGTCACTGAGTATCTTTTTACGTAAAATAATATTTACTTTTTATTAATAATTTGAAATAATGTTACGTATGTAGAAATTTACAGCTTACCTTTCATGATACGTGACGTTGAGTGTTACACGTTGTGCAAGATAAGTAATTATCCGGGGATGACATCAGAGCAATCTTCTTTTTTATATCACGCATTATTGTTGATACATTTACAAGTCATTGACTGAATGATTAAGCCAGTGTTGAAAATGGATATTGCTTGAAAAATGAAATAGAATGATTCGGATTCGAGCAGTCGATAAAATTTGGCGACACATATTAATGCATGTCGATATAAGCAATCACATTATCCTTATTTCAAATAATTAAGAATAAAACATATTACCTTTTATTTTTTTATTTTTTACATAAGTTATCGCAAATATCTATGAAAATATAATTGAACTATAATTGGTAGTTATTGTGGTTAATTTATATTCAACGTTCATAAATTAGTATTAAAAAACTTTATTTCAGACTCTCATCAACGTTATTTTTTACAATCTTTTAATATGCGTCATTTCATTAACTTATCAAAACATGATAAGAGATTACAAACGCTATGAAGTCGCAAATATGTATAACACGATGAGTCACATCAGTGATTTTTTATGTAATGATTGTTCGACATTTTTCATTAAAACTTTCGTATTGATATATAATTTTGTTACTTTACAAGAAATCGTCGTAAAAGAAATTTATTCATCATGAAAGGTATGTTTTTTTCTCGATTTTATTTCAATTGGCTTACTATCAAAATTACAACAAATTAGTCGTGATCAATTTTTGATTCTCATGAACAGAACGTTCTTAGTAAATTAACGATTGCTAAATATTCGGGATCTTAATAACTACTAATTTATTCTGACTCCTACAGCTATTGCAGCACTAGTCCTTTGCGGTTTTATCGCCGTTGCATCTGCAAAACTGGTTTTGCCTGAAAGGAGTGTAAAAAATATGGCTCAAGTAGCCGAAGAACCACCAGTAAAGTGTCCAGAGCAGAAGGAGCGAGAAGAGTACACTTTATTGCCAAATCCCAACAATTGTGCCACTTTCTATCAGTGCGTTCGAGGTAAACCAGTTCTTATGAAATGTTCACCTGGAAACCATTTTAATGCACGAGAAAGCATTTGTGATTGGCCTGCTATAGCTGGATGTACACTAGCGCATGCAACTAATTGAAAAAAAATTTTTTATTGATTCATTATAATCATAAGATATTTCTAAATATCACTTTTATTGTTATATTTGTTATTTTTCAATTTATCATTAAATAATTTTTACTTTGGTTTAAAATTGAGAACAATGTACATACAAGTAATTATATCATAACAATTTAAATAAAATGATAACAACAAGTATATACTGTGCCTCGATTATTATCGTAGATTAGTATCAAAAAGCGCTTATCATAACCATGATTACTAGCGAACAGATTTTTAACAATTTAATATAAAAAGAAATCCAAATAACGTTCTCCTAATCAGTTGTTTTTTACAATCAACCTACTGAATCGAGAAAGTCAACAGTCACAATGAAAAGTAAGTGTAAACTGAAACGTGTATTTTCTATCTGTTTCGAAATTTTTTTCAAAGTCGTGAAAATAGTTTTGACTTTTGATGATTAGTTCCCGAAAAAAAACGTTTTGGATCATGTTGCAGAATAAAAAGTTAGAAAAATCAACAATGACTATAAGTTTTTATTTCGTTGTATAATTTATACAATGAACTAGTTCTCATTATATTCTAGGGGAGAGGAGTTCAGTTGTCATCAGTCATTACATTTAGTTTTAAATAATAATCTTTCATTATAGAATCATCAGAAAATTTTTAAAATGAGTTTTTTGATAAACTATTTACCTGCTAGTGGCGGGTAATTACGGAAACACAAAAATTTGATTTGAAACAATTTAAAAAAAAACACATTTTGGCCGTTAATGTTTGTTCTTTGATTTTTGCAGCTATTGCAGTTGTGATTTTAATCGGCTTCCTAGCCGTGGTAACAGCTCAGCCATTTTCACTCGAAAAGAATGTTGAGTACTTGGTTGAAGTACCCGCAGAGCTTCTATCAGTCAAGTGTCCGTCACCTTCAGGACACGAATTATTCCCAAACCCCTACGACTGCACCACTTATTATCAGTGCGTTGGTGATAAACCAGTTCTGATGCGCTGTCCGAGTGGACTACATTTTAACAATAAAAAAAAGCAATGCGACTGGCCCGCCTCGGCAAATTGTTATTGAGGAATTTAAGTTTGTTTGAAAAAATGAGACTCTGGACATAACAAAAGTTAGCCGTCACTTTTTAAATAAAATTGTTACTGTTCAAGCAATAACTTACATTTTTTACTGCAAAACTGCTCAAAACATAATTCTGCTTCATCTATAATTAACGATCAACAGTATTTATTTTGCTACAAACCTCCAATATGGTTTACAATGAGCAGCATTGAAAATGGCATGTTAATTTTTCAGAATTAATTCTACGTTAGAATAGAAATAAAAAATTTTTAATGTACCAAAAATATTTAACGCACATACATTTCCATACACGATTATACGTAAAACGTTAGTGATCATACATTGCCAATTTCCTTGTATTCTTCCTATTATCATTCATTACGACGAATAAGTAAAAATATAAACGTACTTTTGGCATGGCATTCCAAATTTTCGACACTCAAGTTCAACCAGTATACCCATATCGTGCTCGTCCTCGCCGCCCGAACGGAGAACGCGAGTTAGCTTACAGCAACAGCAGCCACAACGTTGGGACAGAGAAAGGGAAACGGGGAGGGTCGCTCGCAGGAGTAGAACTCTCCCCCGAGAGCGCGGGTGAATATGGACGGAGGGTCGCTGGCTGGGGCGAATAATGGCAATAATCATATTTCCCGGCAACATGGCGGTAGCCGTGGAAGAGGAGTCTGTACGTTCGAAGTCGAGCCACTGCTGGAAGTTATCACAATATTACGAACCGCGCGCCGAGATGCTGGGCTACGGGATGATGCTCGGTAACTGGCAGACGCCCTGGTTGAGTTGGCTTTGTTGCTGGATGCTCGAGTTAACCGGCGAATCATCGTTATGCGATAATTGGTGAGCGACTGTCGGATTTTGGGACGATTGTCTTTGTGTACGATACATGACTGCGTAAGCGTGTGACATTGTGTGCTTTTTCTCGGTTTCGGGTGCATTTTTAATTTCGAATGTTGGATTTGATTGAAGATGCTGAGGACGGAGAAAGTGAGTTCGTACTTGGAATTTCTGACCGAAAAGTATTACACGTTGATTATTGAAGAAATATTTTTTAGAAAGTTTTCCACGCCAAGTATTGTGTCCCAAAATTGTCAAACTTCTTGACAAAAAACTTGAATTCCGTAAATTTAAATTCAAATATAATACTATTGCCGTATACGCATAGCGTCACGAAAAATATCCAACACTTTCTGTGACGAGATTTAATCGCGTGACCGAATGAAAAATTGTGTAATGACTTGTAGGAGTCAAATTAATTAACCCGACACAAAAAAAAACACTCGTTAATTATCAAAAAACCCAACTAATGACGGAAAACCCACAAAAGAGCCACAGCCCGTTCCTCTATGAATTCGCGCAACGCCCGGGCTACAAAAATAATGAGCATCAATTTTTTTTTTCCCACCAACATTGCGAACAATAAGCAACGGCATAACACAGGAGAGGGGGACAAAAAAAACAGGCAAAAATTTTCTCGTGGAAGATAAAACATTCGGCGACGTAAACGAGGCTCTGCGGGCCATGCACGGGGATATCGCGTTTTTCACGCGCGGAGGCGTCTTCTTTTGTTCACGCGTACCTATACCCTCCCCCCTCCCCAGGCTAATGCGAACGAGAAACGAATCGCGCGTCCGCGTGCATGCACATTATATCCATGTGTGCATCATACGCGTCCATGTTTATTCATGGATGTATACGCCCGACAATGCCATTATATTACGAGGGAGGCGCGATTGTAATTACGCGGACGAGCGCGAGCCGCGCGCTTGGCGTACAATCAGTCCCCCACACCCTTTCCGTACTACTAAGCTTGGCTTTTTATTCATCAGGGGGAGAAGCTTTGGAAGCTCTGGAAAAACTTTTTAACATCCACGCGAGCGTGTATTATTGTAACATTTTTAAATTAGGATAATCAGACTCAGCACTATTATTCTCGATGGTCGATTGGTTTAGCAAACAAAACCGAAACTTTTAATGAAATATCCTGTACGAGCCACAACAAGCAACGATACACCGAGAGAGAAGAAAATATAAAAATGTATAGAAATTCCAGTAAAAATTACTGTTCCGCGTAGTGAAACGATGCTAGAATCAGAAACGTAACTGTTTGAAGGATAAAGATTACGTTTAGAACGGTAAAAATCATAGTTAAAAAACTTTTACCCCTCCAACAATCATTGTGCTCTCGTTCTGGCATCACACATCCGGTGTTTTTACGGTAAATCCTCTAGAATTTTACATGATTTTTGTTCTCTCATCGGACAATAATCATCACAAACTCTGCTCCCCTGTCTCGGAAAACACGCGCTAGCCCGCGTTCCAACCTCTCAGGGCGAGGCTACTTTTTCACGCCAACCCAGCCGCACCGGAGTGCAGACGCGTTTCCCCCGGAGGGTCGAGAGACACTCGTCGCCTCGGAAACAGATCTCTCTCGCGCCCATAGGCACAGAGAGAGAGAGAGGAAACAAGAAAAAAGAGCCGGGGAGGGATCCTTGCTTTTAGACAGTCGCGCGCGCACTTTTCGCGCCCCCCACCCCCCC
>JAPYYV010009527.1:0-11879 GCA_030522625.1 Copidosoma aretas | reverse complement strand
GTTGTCTGCTACTTTATGTATACATATATACATGCAGGCCTATACCTAGCCTTACCTACAAATCTGACATCTCGATTGAGGAAAAAAACGATTATTTTGCCATCGTCCGTTGCAAACTTTAAAAAAAATTTACTGAATAAAATTGAACGGAAATGCTTGAAATATGCTATAAAGATGTTACACTAGGGCGATCAACTCATTTTTTTGCCATCTCTGATAATTTTTCACAAATAATACAAAAATTCAAACTCACCGCTGCCTTGCCACATAAAAGTATTGTATAAGCTAAAAATTATTTTATTTTCAAGGGTTTTTGGCACAAATAAGAGTTAAGCACCCTTTCTCTATTAATTTTGAGACCAATTCCAAAATTTGATGCAATTCCATTCAGTAAGAGAGGAGAAAAGTATGTAACGGTGAATTGCCTTTCAAGTGCCTCTCGTCAAACATAACCTCTCCCTCCCACGTCCTCTTAATATTTAAGATGAATATAGAATGTAACCTGGGGAAAATCCAAATTGGAGAAGACGTCAGTATGCTCTTCTATTCTTAAAATGCTTTCTGATTTTCTGAAGATCATTTAAACTGTACGTTTTTAACGTTAAACTATAAAGAGGCCTAGCAGTATAAGATACGATTTTAATGAATCGCTTACATCAGAGAAAACTCCTAAAAAGTGACTTACATTTCTTTTTGCGCTTGAAGTTGGCCATTCCAAGACAGTCCTAATCCTCTCAGGATCCATTTCATTCAGTTTAGCTGATACGATGTGACTGAGACATCGAATTTTTTTGTGGCAGAAATTAGTTTTTTTTGCATTCTAAAATTTGCTTCCGGAAATCGAAGAAACACCTTTTTTGGATTCGCTTACATTTCTTCAAATGAGTCTGCTAGAATCATGATGGCCTGCAAACAAAATTAGCAGATGTTGTATTTAAGAATATCTTCTATAAGTCATTATAGTCGCTGGTGCATTAAATACTCCAAAAGCCACGACTTTAAGCTACCACAATTCTTTTCCAATAGAGAAAGCTTTTATTTTTATATCTTGACTCCTAATGTTTACTTGTCAGTATTAATGCAAATATTTGATCGTTGCAGCATTGACTTTCCGGAAGTCAACAAAAAATTTTGTGGAGCCATATTTTTTCTTCTTGAGAATGACTTAAGAGCAACAAGAGCTTGGAAATCTTTCCATACCTCCTTGTATTTCCGTTTTGTGCATCTCGTTTTCGACCAAATCACGTTTCCCCATAACAGTGTCATCTTAGAAAATGTCTCCATATTTGATGAGCGAATCAGCGAACTTCGTCTTCTGGTCATAGTTCAATCCTTCTGAATTTTTTTTAAAAAGATCTTGTTAATTATCCAGAAACGTATCATGCAGGTGATTAATAAGTCGAACAAGAGCATCTTTTTTCTCCTGTGAATCTAACTTGTTGATAATCATGCTATTAATTTTCACTGTTATCTCTGTATCATCAAGGGAATCACTTCGGAGGATGCAATCATTAACTATATCTGATACAAACACCACTATTTCAACTTTGCGTTTCCCTGAGACCACCTGTTGGATACATCAGAGTCTTAGAATTAATGGGAATTTTGGCTGGAAATTACGGATTTCGTTATTTGATAAGCATTAAAAGAAATTTTCTTGAATACCCATTGATTCTCCTGCCATTTATGACTGAACCTGAAGGAGCTGGGTTACCTACTGTTGAACTTGCTACTAAAATTTCAACAAAAACTAGTTTTCCTGATTATTTAAAATCTGTGGTTGAGGATAATTGTACTTAACGTTGCCCCTCTTGCTAAAAATCTAGCACTTGACGTTGATGAGATCCCAAGGTATTCTCTCCTGACCTGCTGCTAGACTGGAATGTGGCTGCCTTGCCTTACATGCTTTCGCAACAACATTCTTTCTTTTAAGTCTCTCAATTCATCGAAAACTTCTTTCCCTTTGATTGCCCGCTGAAGAGAAACCTTTAACGACTCGATTTTTTCCAGCTAAAGCACTTCCTTTACCGAATCATCTGCAATTCCAATGACAAATTGCGTAAAAGCCACTCTATCTTTAAGAAATTAAAGATAAGCAAGAAATATAGAATTAAGAGATAATGTAAAGATACAGAGAAAAGTGCAATAACCATAGTGCAAGGTAATAGGTAGATTATATATAAAAATATATGAGACTTTTCGACTTTATAAGTAAATTAGGGACCACAAAGCAAAGCTTGAACGTTGAATGACATTTTGTGCCTTTTGAATTTGAATATCATGTTAATGCGACAAGTAATTCTTCAAGTTGCTATGTTAATATATACAAAGATGATTGATGTTAAACTCTCTTGTGTCAATTTTCTATTAGACACTATTGTAAATACCATGAGTATCATTTTAAGGGGAATTAATTTTAAGGAGTTATGACACAGAAAAGAGAAATGTAATAGACTGTAAAAATTTGTACAAGAAATAGATAAAGAAATATTTTTTCTTCTCTAATATAAAGTAAGTATTTACAATTGGTATCGTCTTATGAACTCTTACTTATCATTGATTTGGTAATTTTCAAGAATGACCAAAAAAAGGGCTTGACTGTTTATGTGACAATAATTATTCTATAAATTCTATGTACATATACATATGTATCAATCTTAACCGTATATACTGATTGGAGTCATTCATTAGATATACATTGGCAAAAATAATTTGCTAAATATGGGAACTAATTCCTTGCACTGACTACATTAGTTTAATTTCCAAGCAAATTTTCGTGTAACCATTTCGTCGACTCAGCGCAATAAAGAGTCAAGTCACGACGATGAGCAAGAAGAAGCCAAGTCAAAATTGAGAGCAAGAACGAGCCAAGTCAGATTCCAGAGCAAGAAAGAGCCAAGTCAGATTTCAGGGCAAGAAAGAGCCTAGTCAAAATTATGAGCAAGAAGGGGCCAAGTCAGATGTACATTATTTTCTTCCGATTTTCTGTTGGCAACACTAGCTGCATTTGGCTTCTTCTACAAAAGAAGTATTAACGCACTCAGACAACAAAATTTAATCCTGCGTATGAGAGGTAAATTTATTAATTAACTATATAACGATAAATAAATTATCAATAAATCATTAAAGAATAAATAAATAACCTAAATCCCAATGACCTAGTACTCCGAGCGACTTTAACTGAATGTCATTTATTTATTATGAATTAATTTATTATGAATTAATTTATTGATGAAGAGTTGATTAATAAATTCACCTATGATACATAGGGTTATTTGGTTAAAGATGCTTAGAGTACTGGGTCATTAAGATTTTCGCTATTTATTTATTCTTTACTAATTTATTGACAATTTATTTTTGCTATATAGTTGATCAATAAAAAACTCTGATATATAGGATTATTTGGTTAAATTTTTTTGGAGTACTGGGTCATTGGGAGTTTGATTATATACTTATTCTTCAATAATTTATTGATAATTTATTGATTGCTGAATAGTTCATTGATATAATACGGTTATTTGGTTGTCTAAGTGTGTTTATACTCTCTATTGTAGAAGGGGACAAATGCAGCTAGCGCAGCCAACAGAAAATCGGAAGAAGAAAAAGTACATCTGGATTGGCCCCTTCTTGCTCATAATTTTGACTAGGCTCTTTCTTGCTCTGGAATCTGACTTGGCTCTTTCTTGCTCTTAATGTTGACTTGGCTCTTTCTTGCTTATCGTCCTAACTTGACTTTTTATTGCGCTGAGCCGACGATTTTTGTTATCAATGCAGGTAAGGATGCATGTAATGAAGAACAAATTCCTGTTTTGAGAGTTTAGATACACAAAAAAAAAATAAGGGAGTTGGCGCGCAAAGTGCGCAAGGATCGAAGTCCCACTGTTAAATATATATATATACACAGATATATATCTTCCTATATTACATAGTTAATTTGTGTGGGTTGTAAGTAATAGCCCCCTCACTCCCCCCTATACTTTTTTTCTCTTACTCAAAAGTACGGTGAAGATAAAGTAAAAATATGCTGATTATTAATGATCATTCATAGTAAGTCTTACCCACTACACTCAGAGGAAAAAAAAGCTGTATCGACCATAAACCCTAGCTGTTTCAGCTTTAGTCACATAGTAAGGTAAGGTACGGTTGTATTAACTCAGGTAACACAGGCCATTTTAGCTTTGCAGCAGACAAGCAACTGATAGACTAGGTTGCGTTGACTGGGAGATAAGGTTAGTATAGCTGGAAAGTGCAGCCGTTATGACTTGAGCGGTCCAAAGCTGTTTTAGCTTGGCAACTTTAGTTGAAACAGTAATATTTTTCTCTGAGCGTACGCCACCTCTCGCCACTCCGCCCTCTTTCAGTATGCCCCTCCCCATCCCTACACAGAATCTTCCACACCCCTTCACATTACAAGGTAAAAATATGCTGTTTATTATGTCAGTGATACCGCTAATGAAACAGATACTGAAAGATCTGTACACTTCAGCTTAATACAGAATTCAAATAAAATGAAACCCAAGCCCCTATGACCAAATAATCAAATAGGCATGCCCGCTAACACTGTTTATTAATGAATAATTTATTTATTAATTCAGAATGTAAGCGGAGTAGTCTGTTGTATAAAGATTCCGCTGTAATTTTTTCGGCAATGATCCCAGCTCTTGCACTTAAACTTTGATAAATTGTCAAACCTAAAGGTAAAAATTTGATTAAAATTGTCTTTGATTTTACTGTTTTTATTAAAAGCAATATTACAAATAGTTTTGGGGATGAAATTCGCGAAAAACGTGTCAAAATGTCCTTTTAGTCTACTGTTTCTTTTCCATTTTTTCACTTTTTGATCTCAACTGCACTAACACCGAGCTTATACACCCAAACAATGAAAACATATGTAAAAAACTGGAAGGCTGATCTACTCTTCGAAATATGTATCAATAACACATTCCATCATTAATACCATAACTATACAATCATACGTGTTTTTCAAAAAATTAACCAAAATTGACTTTTACAAAATGCCGCACACCTTTTGACCAAAAAACTTTGGATTAGAATCGCTTTCTATATTTGTTGTGGATAGAAATGAGGTAGAATCACTAGAGAAAATTTTTTTTCAAATACATTTATTGAAACAATTTTTGACGAAATTGCGAGCCAGTTTTACGTAATCAGCCATGTATCTTTTGTGAAAAGATATTTCAAGGGGGCTTCATCGGGAGGGGTTTAAAAATCGCACGGTGGAAGATTTCTACTTTTAAGAGTCAGAACTCTAATGTCGTGAGAATAAAAAGAGATACTCGAAAAATTCTGGATAAAGCTTAAAGTAGTTGGATCCCAAATTAAAATAATGATGAGATCTTCATGTAACTTTGCATGTAACTAAAAAAATGTGTAATAAGTACTCCACTACATTTTTTGTAAGGCTAGGGTTCTTAGGAGGCAAAATATCAGTGTTTATTTTTTTGATACTTTAACATGGATGCTGATGGAGAAATGCCTTTTCCTGTACTGTAATAACGTATACTATACGAAATAATGATGAACTTTTGACGATATTTTTTTGTGTATTACAAAAATATCTAATGAGCTTATTGAATTTTACAAAATAACTTAAGGGTATTTGTGATATAAAAAATACAATATTATTCGTCCTAAAAACTGCTAAGAGTCATGTCTTCACACAAGTGTCAGAGAGACAGAAGGCATACCACACTGTCGAATCCGAGTTCAAATCTGCTTCTGACTAGCGTAGTAGGAATACAACTACCTTCAAACTTGAATGATAGCAAACAAGAAAAGACCATAGAGAACTTCAGAACGTGATATCCTAACCTCCAAATAAATGGAATATCGTCCAAAAAAAAAACAAAATTTTCGAATGAAATAAAAAAAAAAACTTTGAATGACTGTGAGAAATATTATTTCTCAAAGATACTATCATGATAAAATATTAAGTTTTATTTCCTTCAGCATGGACTAAAAGCCTGAAATTCTGTATGTTTAGTCTTGAGAACCCAATATCTCGCGAAGGAAAAGAGGTAATTTTAAAAATTTGTGATGAAGCATAAAGCTAAGATGATAGCAAATAAGAATAAAGTAAAGAGAGTTTCAGAACGTACAATCCAAACCTCCCAATGAATGAAGTCACCTCTAGAAAAAAGAATTTTTCGTACAAAACTCAATAAAAAGGCTGAATTACAATGAATATGATTACTCCTCAAAGATATAATACTATTATTAAGATTATGCCTGTACCACGTGACCACGGCAATATATATAGCTATAGCGCGGAAAAATACTACAGGCCTAATGGGAGGAATCAAGTTTATATCTTTTTTCGTAGTAAAAATGATGTTGAACGTAAAAAGTTATTTCAGTGAATGTTTTTAACATTATTAGCAGCATTTTGAAAGTATACGAAGTGCAGTTAACCCTACTTCCAGCAGTTGTTTACCTCTGAGCAGCAGCAGCAGCAGCAGCAGAAACTCACATACTTTCTCTAAGAGAGCTGCTCACATATATAAAGGTCGAGGTAGGGTTAACTGCATCCGTACTTTTAAAACTCTGTTCTCGGTCTTGATAAACTATTTCATCAAAAAATAAAAATGCAACACAAGTCTTATAATATGAAAAATATTCACTCAAATAACTTTTTATGTTCAATATCTTCTTTACTACGTAAAAAAATATAAACTAGATTTCTCCCATAAGGCCTATAGTATTTTTCCGCGAAATAGCTATATATATATTGCCATGGTCACGTGGTACAGGCACAATCCCAATAAAGAAATATTGAGTTTAATTTTCTTTAATATAACCTAAAAGCCTGAAATGTGAGTTTGTAGTCTTGTATGCCTAATATCTCGAGAAACAAATAAGGTAATCCAAAAATTGGTGATAAAGCATGAAGCTAAGATGATGGAGAACAAGAAAAAATTGTATAGAACTTTAGAACGGGAAATCCTAACCCCCAAAACAATGGAATAATCTTGGCGTGGCAGGAAGTCTTTTTTTTTTGGAGACGCACGGCACGCTTTTAAATATTTCAGAATAATTCTGCAAGTATTTACGAAGACATTATATATAATTAGGTCCATTTAATCGTGTACTTATATAAATTACTTTCAGTTGATTTTTTAGCAAATAATATTTATTCCAACAAAAAACATGTTTAGTAATTATACGTAATGTATGTGACAGCAGTTGATGTTTGTTTACCATGGAGTTATATATATATATATATATATATATATATATATATGATTAATATCTTGGAAGTAAGAACTACTTTTTTTTCTACCCTTATGTTTTTTTATTGTACATTTTTAATATAATGTTAATCTTACATGGTGTAGAAGGGAGAAATCGAAATGAAACCAAATTATTAATTCATATGCATGAACTTATAATTAGGTTGTGTATGTGTCTGTATTGTAGAATAGGTTATAAGGTAATAGAGTGGAGCTGATGGGGTGACGAGGGGGAGGTGGAAGGGGAGCTGTGGAGAACCGGCGAGGAGTGGTGGGGAGCGGGGTGGAGCTAACCTAAAAAAGATGGGTTAAAAATCACGTAAAAATGAACGAATAACTACGTGATTTGAGGGGGAGCTGTGGGGTGCCAGGGGGAGCAGAGGGGGGGGGCGGGGTAGGAATAACTTTTGTTTACACAACTATATAATATAGGAAGACCTATACATGGGTCAAAACGCGTCAAACGGATTAGTGCTACGGCGAAAATGTGGGCACACCTACAAAGATGGTTTTAGGCTTAATATTTTCGTTTTTTATGAACTTTATGATGTCATCTGGCTTTACGCCAAAATTCTGATTGACTGACCTACTATGGCAGTCAAAAGCAGAAAAAATCGAATTTAGGGTCAGATTTGCCCAATTCAATATGGTGGATACAAGACGACATTATCCACAATCAACTTATTTGCAAAAAATTTAGTACAGGGACGATTTCTGGGTCGCTGATTACACATCTAAAGTCAGATCTGCAAAATTTAAGATGACAGTTAGACATCAAATTAGGCAGCTGGATTATTGAAATTTGATCGTTTTGCCCTAAATCTAGTACTAGAGAGTTTTATGGATCACTGATCACGAATTCAAGGTCAGATTTGCCAAATTCGTGACTAGCGACCCATAAAACCCGTGTATACCTGACTTGGTGCGAATCAATTTAATTTTATTGATTTGGCTACCATATTGGATGTCAAATGACTATATTGGATCCGCCATCTTAAATTTTCCAGATCTTACTGTAGATTTGTAATAAGCGTCACCGAAAACCTCCTTGCACCAAATTTTTTGCAAATCAGTTTATTTGGGAAAATTTTGTCCGCAATTTTGGAGCCGCCATTTCGAATTTAATGAATCTGACCTAAAATTCATGATCAGCAATCTATTAAACTCTTATACACCAAATTTGGTGCATACCGGTCACAATAATTTGGCTACTATATTGGATGTATAACCGCCATATAGGATCCGCCATGTTGGACTTTGACAAACTTTCATACAAATTCTTTAGAGGCGTTCAACAACTATAATTAGGGCTAAAACACGACCTGATCTGTTGCAAATTTTTATTCTTACAACCTTTTTGTGCTGGTCATTCGATTTTTTTCCGGCCTCTGACCGCTGTATTGGGTCTATCATCCAGAGTTCAGGCATGGAGCCTGATGACATCATAAAGTTTATAAAAAACAAAAATTTCAAGCCCAAAACCATCTATGTAGGCGCGTCCAAATTTTGACCGTAGCACTGATCCGTTTGATGCGTTTTGATGCATATATTATATACGTTTACCAGTAACATACGTTATATATATATATAGAAGTCAAGGAATTGATGCATGCATATGTAAGTTTTAATACTCTTGCTTTCTTTTTATCTCATTATACCGTGTGTTCCGAAAATTTTCCAGGAAAACTATACAACGAGATTTAGCTTGTCAAAACGAACAAAAAACGCTATTTACTAAATTTTGAAGCGATGCGTAGATTCTGAGATACTATCAACTGAAAATCGGTACTTATAATCACTGTAAAAAATACTTAAAAACCGTAGCCTGTTATGTGACGCAGAAATTCCCTGATTTTGAATTGTCAATATCTGGAAAACCACGCATCGGATCCAAATTTGGTAAAGAGCTTTTTGTTTGTCTTGAAAAGCTTAATCTCGTGGTATAGTTTTCCTGGAACATTTTCAGAACACCCAATATATATACAGGGTGTCCAAAAAGTACCTAGGAAGCAGAATAGCTTAGAACAGAGACCGAGAATAAAAAAATGTCTTATGGAATTGTTGTGGATTTTTAAACAGAGAATTTTTTGGTAACTTTTTTTACGATCCTAAAGTTCTTCTGGACGGCTACATCACGGACAACTTTTATTTTTTTAATATAATCCCTTTTTTTTATCTTGGCATTCAAAAGAGAATACAATTTTACGTCTAATTACACTTAAAGTCAGGAAGTAAAAATGACCCTAGACGGTCACTACGTTTTTTTATCTTGTATTCGTAAAACACGCAATAGATGATTTTTTCTTTTATTCCTATATGTATATGATAATATTTTAAAGTAATCCTTTCTGGTTTCTCCCGTTATTCATTAAAAATATAGAGTTTCAGCACTTTCTCCGTGACAAGCGGCATATACCGATGAAACTTATGAAATGTTAGACAGATTAGCACTTTAGGGCACCAATCAGCCATTTTCTCAAGTAATAAACGATTTTGTAAATAAAAACAATTGAAAACACTTGCTAAAGAACAGTGCGCTTCAGTACTCATTCACCAAATTGCTTTTCGAATTTTTTCCTTTCAACATTTTAATCTGGGATTTTTTTACTTACATTCTTAAAAGGTTAATACACAATAGATTATTACAAAATAATCGATTTTTGAAAATTTTCAACACAGCTTTAACGACCGAAGTTGTGTTTTTGAGGTTGGAATGTTTTTCGGGCACGCTATCCAAATTAACGACTTTTGGCAAAAACTATGAGAAACAAGATACTATGAAAAACGTTTAGAAATTTTTTGGGCCTGATTTTCTTCGTATTCTTTAAGAACTGCCGAGTTGAACGTAACTTCGTGATAGGCGCCCGAATACGTACGGCCGTGACGTAGGAGCCCCCTTCAGTGACACCCCACCTGATGAACCTCACCTGAGATCCCATGTAAGATATCACGTGAGATCTCAGCTAAGATTTATTAAGAAAAAAGGTAAAAAAAAATTCCTTCTCAGCCTAAATAACTTCTAAGTCATTATAATTTTTTTTATTGAGTTTCATTGCATACATAATTTTTATTGTTATATTTTGGCTATCAATGAAACTGTTCCAGCTGTCAACCCCAAGGATAGCTTCAGTTTCATTATTATTTAGCGTTCGTTTTATAATATGAATGCAGCCAAGATAATATCAAGTAAGGAAAATGTGTACAAACAAATTCAAATGCATTACCACAAGTATTATTAACCGGTATACATGCATCTATATCATTCATGTATCACATTTTATGTATCATTTTTATATTTTCTTATAATTTCTCTGCATCACAAAAATCATAGAAAAATTGCGATACATTAATACAATCATCTCTCTGACATCTACGTCAACTAAAATATTAGATAAAAGTGAATCATTCATGAATAATGTAACATTTTAACTGAAATTGGAAAATACTTAGATTTTCTACTATAAATCATCAATAACCATCTATAAAATGACTATTTGGTACATAAAACAAATTTTGATCCTAACATGAGTGTGATCCGAAGTGGTCCTGCGGTGTACATGTAATCAACCCTATGTGTACGTAATCAAGTTTGCTGACTAAATGAATTGATGGTTTAAAATTAGAGAAGTTTCGTCAAAGAAGAAAAAATTTCCAGCACTTTTACTATAGAGCTTCGAGGGGATGCAATGTCTTTTTTCGTTGTAATTTTTAAAATAAACATTTTAAGCTGAGGTGTTGTGAGAAAAAGATCTAGATCTTAATGAAATACAACTATTGTCTGTAGTACATTTTGCTCTAGGAAGTCAATTAAATGCCCTAGGTCGCAAAAATAACTGAAAATAACTACAAAAACCGTTTTTCATTTATAACAAGAGGAAATTGACATTTTAAAACGAAGTGGTGAGTACAAAAGTTGTAGATAGTGAGAAAATACAACTTTTTTGTATCATACGTTTTACTCTACAATCTCATCCTGACACTTTAAAGAACAAAAATCGTTTTAAATTGCCCAAAGAATCGTTTTGTGATACCTAATTATTTTTGTTGAACAGTTTAGATCAAAATGTTAAATTCAAAAGTTGTTAATCTCAAAAATAGCTTTTTATATTATTTAAAGTTTTTCTCTAAAGTATTGTTATAATGCCTTAAATGACTAAAATCAATTTAAACTGCCTAAAAAATCGTTAGCAGTAGTGCCTTACATGCAAAAGCTTTGATTTTTACAATTGCTTGTTATATTTTGTTTATACTCTTTCATTTTCTTTTATTATCATGATAAATGAAGTAAAGTAATGTAAGTGCTTAAGGAGGTTCGTCCGTGAAGTCAAAACCATAAGATTGTGATAAAAACTATTGAAATCTATTTGTTGAGTTGTTAGAAATGTTGTATCAAATTTTCAGACCAATCCTCAACACAGTTTTTAAGAAAATTAAACCCAAAGTTCTGTTTTTTAACATGAGCTCTTATGAGAGAGGCTAAAAATTTCACAGTAAAAGTACTGTATCTTTTTTTACATCGATAAGAACTTGATAAAAAACTTACGTTATTAAAGCTTATCCAATTATGAAACTAACAACATCAAAAACAGTGAATTCTACAACACAGTTTAGGAGATATTTATACAAACG
>JAPYYV010009526.1:0-11879 GCA_030522625.1 Copidosoma aretas | reverse complement strand
CTTTGGGGGGGGGGGGGCGATAAGTGGGGACTGCAGGGGGAGGGCTGTGAAGTAGGCCGTGGGGGCTCTTGAAATTCTAAAAATTTGATTTTCACGTGAAAATACGGAGAAAACAATCGAATTTTCGCAGGGGGTTGTAGGGGGGTGGGAGGGAATGCTGGGGAGCCAAAAACAAATTATGTTGTTACAAAACGCGTAGGAATCGAACGAATACACCCGTGAATTGTGGTGGAATGTTGGTGGGGGAGGGGTGTGGGGGTGACCAAACAATTTTCATCCTTACAACTATTTATATGTAGTAGATATATCTACCCATCTTATATAGTTATTTTGGTGGGGCTGTCTACACATACCCCCTACATCATTTCACGGCCTCGCACACCCTTCTTACATTCCCCCCACAATAATAGGTGAAATTCTTAATATTTCTCCGTGATTTCAAACCCGACAAAAGCATAAACATTTAATGTTTCTCTCATTACAATGATTCTATTACTATTTTTTACAGCACGATAACACAGTCTGCGGTCAAAGGTATGTATGCTTTTGATTACCACTTTTTCTCAAAAAATCATTTTGTAATTAGAAAGTTTTTCCACATTTACAGTTTGATGCATATGTTTATAATTCCTAGCAATAGGATTGTGTTTCATGATTTCTGTCAATGTTTTTATGTATTTGTTGATCTAATTTTTGTTTTGACTTGAATTTCATGTCTGTTAAATAGCATCTAGATAATCATGTTTATATAGTTGACCATGTTTCGGTACTTGACACTCATCTAATTTCAAAGTACTTGAAGTTACATGACAAATTTGTCTTCGAATTTTAATGTTGTGAATGGATTTATCATTTTGTTCTATCTCGTTACTCATAAAAGATGCAAAACTTAAGATATTATAATAATACCTAATAATTATTCTAAAACTATTGAGATAATAGAATTTCTTTGAATTCCTTGTCATATTCACTCACAGGACTTACATAAATTTTCCCTTTGTGGCAGCAGTTAGATTGTTTTCTTCTTCCTAAAACATAGCTGAACAATATTGACATTTATTTTGCATTTCACCATACTAAATAGGTCCTATAAAGACATCAACTCCATAAGTTTTTATTATTATTTGATTGTTTTCGTTGCAGTAACTGTAGAGATTTTTTCAAAGTGTTTTTTGTTTTGTTCTTTTTTATGATGCAAATGATGAATTTCTCATTTTTTTTTAAATATTTTTTTTTGAAATTTAGTATTTTGAATTTACCAGAATAAACGTCCCCGAAAATTATAAGGTTAATTCAAAATTTGAAAGTCATAAAGAATGGCTAAAATATAAGATAAACTTGAAATTTTCAAGGTTAATGATTACATGAGTATTAAACATTTTTACAAAACTTTTAAGTTTGATTGCTGTTCTGAAACCATCTCTTTGAAACATCATAGTAGTAAAAATAAAAAAATAATAATTAAAAAATGGGAAACTTTTACCTCCATCTAATCCATAATACATATCAAAAGTGGGGGGTCGGTGCGCATAGCGCGCAAGAGATAGAGCCCCACTAGTATATACATACATATAGGTTCTGACGCTTATAAAAAAATTTATCATGCAAGGAAATTATTTAAAAATATCTTATGTTCCAAGTTGTTGATAAGCTGTGCAAGATGAACACCTATAATACTGAATATTGAGGCATAATATAAAAATCATGTTCACTTAAATTCCTCTTTGGAACACAAAAGTTATAATCATTTTGTTGAAATAAAAATGGTAAATCATTTAAATTATTTTTTCTTTCATCATATTACATTTATCAGTTGACAGTCTCATGTTTTCATTATTTGATAATCTATGATTCACTGTTTGATAGTACTTACTACTGTAAAATTACCATATTTATTTGGGATTGTCTGGAAGGCGGAACCAGCTGATTTATAGCAAAAAAATTTGGTTTTGTTTGATTACACAGGACCACAATAAAAACGTGGAAGGATCCTTTTCAGCGACAATACTTTCCCCACGTATTTTGAGGCGCTGAATTCAAATCCGGTGTCCAAATTGCTCTATCACATCACTATTTTTGACACTTGATTACATGGGGACTAACTTATTTACTGAAACTATAGCATTGCCACTTACGGACGCGTTTTTCATTATTAAAAAAAAATTGTGACGTGATAGAGCAATTTGGACACCAGATTTGAATTCAGCGCCTCCAAATACGTACGAAAAGTATTGTCGCTGAAAATGACCCTTCCACTTTTTTTTTTGTGGTCCTGTGTTATTTAATGTTAGAGCTGGCTTAGTTATTTTTACTTGTTTTTTTTATTGCTACTCCACTTCCTAATTACTTAACTTACTGATAATCTAAAATATAACATTTAAGTAGACTGTTAGTGTTACATTGTACTGCACCTCAATCAGTCATGACACCAGCCAGCCAGCCTGTTCAATGGGTTAGTTTTTATGACTTATAGCGCCGTACTTAACTGACTCAACAAGCCCGACTTTGCATCTTTTTCAACCCATATGAAAATCATTTTAATTGCATTCATGGATAATAAAAAGCATACCATACAAAAAAAATTTTCAAACTTTTTAGGTGTACTATTCGTGTGACGAGAAAACATGCTCAATTAATGGTATTCTCAGTCAAAAAAGTTGACATTTTGAAAATTGGCCAAGTCATTAGTACAATAAAGTAAGTAGTTGAACACGTTTATAGTGTTTTTAACCGTTGTTTTCAAAATTATGTGGATTTTATTTTTGACATCACTTGAAAGACAATTGAAGTTGATGTTTTTTTATTCTTTAATTGTTACTTCGAATTTTTTTTTTCATTGACTTAGATTATTATATAAGAAAAATCATATGTAGCATTAAGTATCAGAACACACGTTAAGTATCAATTATCGATTGATCTTATTCATTAGATTAAATCAATTTTTTAATATTCTCAATAGTCTTGTAAGATGCTAAATGGTGTAACCACTATAAAAAAAAGTACTTCTACAAAATTACCGCAGGTGAAAGACAGAAAATCATAAAATATATTTTATCCAAAAATAGTAAAACAAAAAAAATCTGTCGTAACCTTTGAAAATTTATTAAAGTAGAAGCAAATGATGTGAAAATACACAAACAGTCGAAAAACCAATTAATATGGGTAATTAAGAAAAAATATTGATAATCAATACAGATTATAAAGTCAAGTGTGAAATATTATTTCAATAAGGTTTATTACCGGAGAACAATAAAAATAAATACTATTTCAAGAAAAACTATCGAAAGATGAAAAACTAAAAAAATCTTATTTACTACAAATTACGAGTAAATAAATATTTTTATGATGAGTTTCAGCTAATTATTAGAATAATGTGTGAAGTAGGGTAGTTGTCTCCTCATAAGAGACTCCTTCTAAATAAACAAAGTAATAAAACTAGTTATGACGATGTAAATACTTATAAAAGTATTAGATTCATCAGAAGGAGTCGCTGTCTGCTAGCTGATGCTACATTTCTATTTATCAGTTCTAATGTTTATGATATAAAATTAATTGACGTAAGGTATCCGAATGATTTTAATGCTTTTTTTGAGCATGTTGGGAAAATTGTTATTTTCTAATGCTGTATATAGGATTTTATGATGTATAAAAGGCGAGCAGATATACTTAGGCTAAGAACTTTCTATACAAATATTTGAAATAATATTAGTAAATAAAATATGAGTGTCGAAAATGAATCGATAACTATATGGAGTCTCAACAATGCCCAAAGAAATATTGAGTGTTGATATGTGGACCAGGTTATGTTAAACCGTCTTCATAGAAGTACTGATACGAATACGTGATTATATTCCTATTATATTACCAATAAAACCGATGAAAACACTAAGTCAAAGAGAGCAGTGCATCGGGTGGTAGTGTGGGAGGCTACGTTTGTCGAAATGCAGGAGGGCGCAGGTTGGTTGCGAGCGAGCGGGGGTTGAGGCAAGAAAAGTTTATCCCTAGAATTTGGACATATAGTAAGATACATCGTTGCGAGGAACAAATTTTTCGAGCCCCCTCGACCCTTTTTCCTTCGCGGTATTTTAACATATAAACTAGGTTATTTTAAAGCATCTATATAGAATTACCGATACTAATACATACTTGTCTTTCTGTTAATTTACCTATAAAACCAATAATAACTCGACCAATAAGCGAACATCGTTAGTTGTATTGCGATATCGCTGCTTTTTCTTTAAGGTTGAAAGTTGCGTGCACTTTCTCTTAAGAGGTTTCGTGTGTGGTCGTGCGGGAGGGGGGGGGGGGCGGTGGTTGTATCGTACCGTGAGGGTCGGAAGAAGGTCAGCTGCGGTGGGGGTGTGGCGCGCACAGAGGTCACAAAAGGAAAATAATGCCTAAAATGCGTGCGTTTCACAGATTGTATACGCATAAAAATGATTTTTGGCTTATTTTGTTCGTAAGATAATTACCTATTAGAATCCAAGTCTCTCGGAGAGTTATTGATTTGATGTATATATGCATATGTATGATCAATCCCACAAACATATAACTTCTTCAATAAAAAACCAACTGAAATAAAATAGATGTTACTTTAATAAAAATCATGTCAGCTTTTTTTTCACAACCTAAATAATATAAAAAAGCTCGTATCACTTATGTTTTTTTTTTTTACGAGTTTTGACTGAAAAGTTTTTTTTCTCATCTCGCGAAAAAAATACTATCGTATTTCTGCACTTATTTTGAGCATAAGATGTTCTTATACATTTTCTTTTAAGGTGCTCTATTTTTGTGTATAAAATTTGAGAATGTAAAAAAAAATTATTTCAGATAAAATGGTACTTAGCTCATTTTAAGCTCTATGCTTGATCGATTACAACTTTCAAACGAACTTACTATTGATGATTTATTCCTGATTTACAGATAATTCCAGATTTTATTACAGCTATTTAAAGTTTATCAATGATAATATTCTTTCCAGATATAGCCATTTCAATCTGTGCTCTAAATAATAGAAACTAAACATTTTTTCTTTTTTTGAAAGTCAATTTTTTGCATGACATAGGATCTTAGTAAAGACTATTCATATTATTTTCATGACAATGCTCGTAATCATTTACTTGAAAAAATTGTTACTTTGCATGTGAGTAATGAGAGTGCCACTAATAATAAACCATTGCGATTGTGACTCTAAGGTACTCGCTCTAGAGCGGTTTCAAAGTAATATACATACAAAATGGGGAATGGCATAATTCCATCGAAGCAAATGTTTAATTCTTCAACTTGGAATAAACATTTATTACTGTAAGGGGTTTAGAAAATTTTAAACTAATTTTTCTACCCTACTTTTACTATTTTATTTGAGCTAGTTATGTGTGAATGTATAGGTATACATAAGAAAAAGTATATCCTTTATTAGTCACAAATCATATACTTATTTCAACAAAAATTTATGATTCTGACGGGTATAAATATACAATAAAAATTTTTTTTCTATTCTTTTTATAATTTATCCATATCTTTTTAATGAAAAAACAATACTAAAATTATTTTAAAATTTTTAATCATCACCCAATCAATGACTTTTTTTTAACTGTGTGCCTACAAATTCACCATCTCAGATTTGTGGAAAATGAAGCAACAATTGTTAAAAAGCATATGTTTATATTATGCCAGTACAACCAGGGAACCCGCAAACGAGTTATCCAATAAATAAATTTAATCGTGGGTAATGTAGCTCGATTTATTTAAGGCGCTTGCTCGCTTATGCTTTTACTGAATAATAAAATTAATAGAATCAAAATAATCAAAGATAGGTAAGACAACAATCGGTAACCATCTGTTCCAAATCCAATGATCTAACGAATAACGACTTTGATCATCTCTGTTTATATATATTCTACAGTCTTAGGTGAATTTAGTGTTGGTAAATTGTTCAAAAGGGTTAGGTCTAGAATAGTATCATGGGACGTTTTCGATATATGTTTAACATTACCTCAAAACTAATGTAAAACTCTAAAAATTCGAGAAATCACAATCTTCAGTTAGAGAAATTAGGTTTTTTTTTTTTAAATTAGTTATCTGTCAGAAATTTGTGTAGTAACTGAATCATATTGTTATCAAGAAAATATATTACCGTAACCTTAAAAAAAAATTGTTTACTTAAATCAAATATCCTAGTCAAAAATTTATAATTTTTTTTTACATGCAACAAGAAGCTTAAGATGACGGATTTAAGAACGCAATTTCGGTTAATTATTTTTTCTGTAATATATAACATCAAAATAAACAATTTGTACTTATTCAGTTATTCGTTAAAAAATAATATATTTTTGAAACAGCTGCTATCGAATTTTGAAAGTTTCACATTAGTTTTTAGGTTATGTTGGACATTAATCGAAAAAGTCGCAGTCAGGCCAATTGCTTTACGAGAACTTAAAATAAAAATCAATAAAATCGTTTAAGATTTGTAGTGATGGCAGAATTTTTTCCATAAAATTATTTTTCCCACTGTGTGGCGGGGCGTAAAAGCAGATGGAGATTTTGCAGCACGTTAAAATGAAGCGAATCATTTCGTAAATAGCAAGGGTTCCAGCGTGGGTTCTGTAAGTGGTAGTGCGAGGTGGATCTGCTTAGTACAGATGATTCAGGACAGATACAAAATCGTAGAAAAAACTAAATCCAAGCGGCGAGGGCAAAGGCCGGTCGGGAGGGGGGGTAGGGGTTAAGGTGGAGCCTGCAGGGTTTATTTATAACTAAAAAAATTTTTTACCCGTAAAACACTGAGAAAACAAGCGAATCGGGCTGTGGCAGGCCATGTAGGCGTGGTGAGCGGTGGGAGCGGAGGGCCGTGAAGGGGATCAAAACAAATGACGATCGAACATAAACCGTGGAAATTTAACCTATTCACTTGTGCATTACAGGGGTAGTAAGAAGGGGAGAGGGGCATCGGGGCCAAGAATATTCTATCCTTAAAATTATATGTATATGGTAAGATAAATATATATATACTAGTATGGTTGTGATCACTGCACGCTTCGTGCGCCCGTCTCCGAATATTCACAATGATTGTTCAATTTATTGCTACTGCCACAATAATTTTATCTATTCCTTTTTTTCTTTTATGTTATTAGTACTTTTTATTTTGATGTGATTCAAATTGCTTATTATCCTCAAAAAAGTCATTTTTATTGAAGATAGCTCCCTACTGTATATAGTACATAATTTTTGATAATTTATATGGAGCTATCTATTGCAATAAAAAGACAACAAAATATAAAGTCACCATAGGAAATAAAAAAAAATATCTATTGTGTTATTAGTTGGATAGAATTGTTTATAAAAAAGTATTGTTTTTTTACGATTTTGTATATCCTCGCAGTCAACAATTTCTTCTAACTTATTAGACACTAAACATTTTTTTTAATTTCTCATAGTTGCTTTATATTTAATCGTCTGAAAAGTTAAACGAGCTTTCAAAAGTTAAAAGGAAATAAAAAAAATAAAATCGTGTCTTCTGTGAATGTGATTTTAAATTTTACAAATATACAGAAATACAATATAGTAAATTTTATACAATAATTTTTTTCCATCTCATGAAGTACTCCTTTTTCGTACTACCGTATTTCTTTAGTATTGTATTACAATAGACAGCTTCATATAAATTATCAAAAATCATGTACTGTATACAGTAGGGAGCCACCTTAAGAGATACAGAAAAGCAGAAAAAGCAGATTAAAATGTTGACCTTATAGTTCAAACCTTTTATTTTTTGATAATAAAAAAAGGTAGCAAAATTTATTTCAATATATGAAGCTATTGATTTTCTTGAACAAAATCAATTGGCCCTGCTGTTGGTAAGGAAGTCTAGGTACCAGTAACATCCTTACAACTATATTATATAGAAATAAACATACATTGAGGCCCCAGACAAGAATAATTCACCGTTTTGAATCTTGGACGAGAATTATATTTTCTTATGAAGCCTGGACAAAAACTATTCCCTTTTATGATCCTAGACGAAAGTTATTTACTTTTTTCGATTCCGGACAAAAACCAGTCCCTTGTTTTGATCCCAGATAAGAACTATACTTTTCTCTTTCGCTGATCTTGGATGAATACTTTCAGAATTTGTATAGTATTATGCCGTAAACTTGTTACAGAGTATATCTATATCCTTATCGTGCTCTACTTATATAGGTGTACTATAATATAAGAGTGACCGTAAGATACTTCAGTTTTCCGATACCACCGGAGTTCTAGTTTTAACTATGCTTTTACACACTTCTGTTACAATAATAATTATAATAATAATAATAATAATTATTATTATGATTTCTATAAGGACTATTTTGCTGTTATAGTCCATCACTATTGATGCTAATATTTTTCTGAACTTAGGGCGAGGAAATAGTTTTCGTCCTGATTAAAACATGGGATAGTTTTTGTTCTGACTCAAGAGAATGTAATATGTTTCGTCCGGGACAAAAAAAAAGGATATTGTTCGTCCAGGATCGCAAATAGGGAATAATTTCATCCGGGATCGAATAACAGAAATAGTTCTCGTCCGTAACTACAAAAGGGCATAGTTCTCGTCTGGACTCGAAAAGGGCATAGTTTCTGTGCGGGGCATCAATGTATGATACAACTTGAAATTCACATATTTATAAACATCCAAATAATAAACAAGACTGATAAACTCTTTAAATATTATTTTTACGGATTATCCTACCGATCTAATGTTAAAAATTAATAGTCCGTAATTGTATGCAGGTCGATTAACTTAGCAATTTTTTTTTACATTCTTATATAATGGTGGAAAGAAACAAAATAAATTTTTTAGTCATTCTCAAAAAGCTTTGGGAATCGAATGTTACAATGGTTTATTAGATAATGTTATGAACAAAGCATCAAATGTTTTGGAAATCTTTGAAGAAGAAAAAATTATAAATCCGTTTATGCTACCATCAACATACATTGGAGGACGTAGATGTATCCAGTTACATTATTAAAATGTATTTGCTGTTAAGAAATAAAACGGTAACCAGACTTATTCATAACTGTCACTTGTAATCTAAAATGAAAGGAGTTAAAACAGGTACTAAAAAATATTTCCGAAAATACCAGACCTAACGGTACTCAATATTTATGTTAGATTGCTTCATTCTAAGATACATTTTCTTCTAGAATATACAAAAACAATTTTTTTCGAAAAGAAGTAGCTTACGTGTGCAGTATAGAATTTAAAAAAAGATGCTTGTCGCTCATATTTTAATAACATTGCATCCTGATGATAAATAACTAAACCGACAGACATTGATGAATATGTTTCTGCAGAGATACCTGTAAGTAATGATCAACTCACAAAATTGGTAATAAAAAACATAATATATTGTCCTCGTAATGAATATAGCCCTTGTACAAAAAATAATAAACAAGTTTGTGAATTAAATTTTTGCTGAAAATACCACTTTTTGAATGAATAGTTATCTAGAACATAAAAAGAGATAGTACAGTTGACAATTTTATTAAAACTGGTAAATAATAATGAAAAATTTTTTGTAAATAATTAGGTGGTCGTTCTATACAATTTACTCTTCATATCAAAGTATGAATGTCACATGAAGGAGGTTCTGGCAAACAATGGAAAATGTTAGGTAACGCTGTAAACTGTTATTTTTAAGTGCAATATATGTTTGTCTACATTTTTTAAATATTTTTCTCCGGACGTATTTTCGAGAAAAAAATTATTCAATTCAACTATTCAACATTGGCTCTTATGGGGTCAGTCATTGAATTTCATTAAATGTAACTTTTTTTAAAGATTATTTGTCTTTTTTTTTATATATTCTTTTTTATAAGACAGTTTATTTTTAACTATCCAGAAGGACTTTCTTAACTGCTTTAAAAAAGGTTACATTTATTTAACTGGTAGCTAAAATTCTACTTAATTACTGACTCTCATAGGTAATTATGTTAAATTGTGGGATTGAATGATTTTTTCTCGAAACTAGGTATAGAAAAAAATAATAAATAAATGTATACGCACATAAAATGTTATTGACAAGAACGTAATTTCCTCGGCGTTATCTAACATTTTCTATTTTTTGCTGGAACCTCTTTATCGTAGAATATTGCGCATCAATACAAGGGATTATATGTGCATACACAGGGTGTTCTAAAAATATTCCAGAAAAACTATACCAGGAGATTAAGCTTGTCAAGGCAAACGAAAAAGCTTTTTTCCAAACTTTGATCTTATGCGTGTTTTTCGAGATATTGTTAATAAAAAATCAAGAAATTTCTGCATTACTTAACAGGCTCCGAACGATTTTTAAGTATTTTTTTACATTTACTGTCCTGATTTACATTTGAGAATTTTTTAAAAACTACGCATATGATCAAAATTTGGTAAAAAGGTTTTTTGTTCGTCTTGACAAGCTTAATCTCGTGGTATTGCTTTCCTGGAATATTTTCGGAATATCCTGTATACATGCAATGTTTATTAATGGATAATTTATTTAATGTTTGTAAAAAATTTCAAAGAACAGCAAAAATATGAATCCTTCTTTCACTAAATAACCCAATATGCTTCAACCTAATAAACGAAGAAACAATCAATGACAAAAGTTAAAACTGTTTTTTGTCGAGCATATTTTAGTTATTTTGGAACTGGCCTTATGATTATTTTCTGAGAAGTACTAATAGAATCGTGTCTTTGTTGTCAGTCAAGGCAATAGTTTTTCTCTGGGATAAAAAAAAGGACATTCGTTCGGGATCGGAAATAAGAAATAATTTTGCCCGGGCTTGCAAAAAGAAAATAGTTTTTGTCCCTAACTACAAAAAAGAATAGTTTTTATCTGGACTTCAAAAGGTCATAGTTTCTGTGCGGGGCATCAATGTATGATACAACTTGGAATTCACATATATATAAACATCTGGACAAAAAACAAGACAGATCAATTGTTCAAATATTATTTGTACAGATTATCGTATGGACCTAATGTTAAAAATTAATAATCTGTAATTGTATGCAGGTCGATTAACTCAGTAATTACTGTTACATTGTTATATTATCGTGGAAAGCAAAAAAGTAATTATTTAGCTTTATATAACATTTCTTATTTGTTGCTGGATGCTCCTTAACATCAAATATCTCGCATTGATACAGAGTGATTTTATGTGCATGTATATGTATATATATGCAATGTTTATTAATTAATAAGTTATTTAATATTTTAGAAATATTTCAAAGAAAACCACAAATATGAATCCTCCTTTAACTCATTAACCTAATATGCTTTAGCCTAATAATATCAAGGAATAAAGAATAATTAAAGTTAAAACTATTTAGTTAGAAATAATTTGGTTGTTTTAGAAGGGTAGGGTTAATATTTTATTCTAGTTGAACATGGCTTTTTCATGTTTTACTTTATACAAAATGCTAAAAGTCAAGTGCTTTGAGCTACAAAGTATTTTTTGCTTATAATAAAAGTATGATGGAAATTTTTGGTGATAAAATTTCTACGTTTTCATTTTAATTTATTGTATATATTCCTTAACAGTAAATACATACAAAATTCAAAGTATTTTTCTATAAACATAGCATAGAGTTTTGTTAGAAAACACTCAACGCGCCGCAGTAGTACCTCCTGGGTGGTGTGGAAATCTACTGGTGATAAATTACTAATTATCAACGATGTAGTTTTTCGAATAAGAGTTTCATACACTACATTTTTTCTATTTTGATAGCAATATATATGTTTAGTTAAAACAATTATTTTTGTCGATCTTTAATCAAACCCCCCACGCCTCCCCGATATCTGCGGGGCGGCCCTGGGCGCCAAAAGGCGTTGCGGGGTGGGGTGGGGCGGCAAATA
>JAPYYV010009525.1:7686-19566 GCA_030522625.1 Copidosoma aretas | reverse complement strand
CCACTGCCCCACTGCTGCCGCCCCCCCCACACGGCCCTGACCGTCTCCCCACACGATCTTTTAAGCCCTCCCACTGCCCCTAACCGAATGCCTTATGTTCTTTTATGGTGTTTTTGTACAATTATTATAAAAATTGATGAAACCTTTTGTATATTATTCCTAAATGATAAAATTTTTATTTATAATACAATCATACCTAAAGTTCTGATACACTTATACTTTTTCATTTATTTGTATTTTAAAAATTTGTATACTGAATTTCTTATTACATCAAATGGATTGGATGAAAATAAATTAAAAATACTTTATGTTCAAAAAATTTTTAGGTATATATTTACATTATCTGATGTTTTTATCTAGATTTTGAATTACTTGAATAAATATAAATTTACCTAAAACATTATACTTCAAGAATGTTAAAATACATACTCATATAATCGAATCTTTTCATCTATTTATCTATTTTTCCACACCGCCAAGAAGGCAAATAGATGGATTTGTTACATACAAATAATGAATAATTATATTGATTAGTTATTGTTGATAAATTATAATACATTCATAAATAATCTTATCCATTTCCTACTTATTCAATTGTAAGTATAAAGTTCTAGATGTAAACTATTCAGCTCATATAACTAACCAAGGTAGGATAAATATCACAGAATAATGATACTGGAATAAAAAAAAAAAAGATACCTAATGTAATAACACAGGTATCATAAAAACTAAAAACGATAGTATCAAAAGGGAAAAAATATTTTAAACAATATTTAAGTATGACTGAAAAAAACAAGGAAGATTACAGGTGAACTTAAAGACTAGTCAAAAAAAAAAAAAAAGAAAAGAAGAACAAAAATTAAATAGAAGACTAAAAAATAAACGTTTAAAGAATTTTTCGGAGATAAAATAATTCAAAAAGCCGATGAAAGACTAAGTTTAGTGTCGGACAAAAAAATTCAAATGAATTTTCAAAAGCGATTGGAAATTTAAGCCGAAAAAAAATTAATGTGATTAAATAAAGTGACACTAGGAAATAATTTTAAAAATTGGTTAGAAGACAAAAATGAGGCATGTTAAATCGAAAACGAATAAAGGAGTAGAGGAATCAACAGCAATGTCTCGGAAGATTTCGACAAGGACACATGGATTATTGAATTTTAAAAAGTCCCAGGGGGAAAAAAACAGAAAAGCCATAAAATGCAAACGAATTGTAGGGAAATAGTTGGAGAATCTATCCATGATTTAAATGATCAAATAAACAAACATGCTTTATGTGCCATGGACTGGAACACAAATTATTGAAAAGTGAGAAATAGCAAAAATAAATTCGAATAACCAGGCTAGGAGGAGTAACAGGACGATAAAAACTACATTGGAGTGGCGTTAATAAATAAAGGATACAAGATATTAGTAATCATCATTGCTGAAAGAGTAAAAGGATAACTAGATTCAGAGCAAAAAGAAAAATAAGGTACATTATTTTTGTACTAAATAGATTAATTAAAAATGAACTAAAGCCAGGTGGCAATAAATTATATGATGTCTTTGTAGACGACAAAACAGCATGTGATATGATCAATAGAGATATTTTATGGTTAAAATCAGACAGAATAATGTAAGGTATGGAATTTTAAAAATGTTAAAAATAAATTGTAAGTGCAAAAAAAATCCGATAGTAAAGAGAATATAAACGATAAGTGAATAAAGAATAGTACAATAGATGTCACGGTAGGAAAAATGAAAATGTAATGGTTCTAATTTGGTTATGACACTGTGTCACGTGTGGAGCGTTCTTAACACATAAAGCAGATGCTTATAGATAAATGTCTTACGATATGAAAGCTAAAAGCATAAAAAATCTTAATTTTAAGAAATAGAGACTGTATAGGAAAATATCTATTACAATATTATGGGGACGTATATTAAGTTTTAAACGAATATTACGACCTAGAAGTTAGGTTCTTAACAAAAATGTCTTCTCGCGGCACGGACAAAAAACAGCTGGTAGGATACATAGAGCTGGCACCGCAGTTTGGGGCTTATCAGGAAGAGAGAAAGTAGACTGTAAAATAAAAAAATATTTTTTATATTTCAGTGATACAATAAGGTTGCTTATATAGTGCGAAGATTTGGTGATGGAATAAAAAAATTAAAGCCGATTTACAAAAATAAATTTGGGTTCAAAAGCAAGCACACCAGGATATACATGTACAATAGAGGCAAAAGTTTTGTCATAAAGTAGACCCAAGAAAGAGATTAGATAATCACTCTTTGCAAAATTTGAAAATATATAGGAGCAGGTGGCCACAAGTATGCTTGATGAAAGAATAAAGTAGCATAATAAATAAATATTCTATAAAATAAGGCAAAGTATTTAAAGTAGAATGTAAAAAGTTAGGGGCAAGAAAACAATAGTACTTATGAAAAAAGCAACAGAGAAAAATGAGCTTGAGAGAATCAAACAGAATTTAACAAGAGGTAGGAAGAGTTTAATAAATCAGATAATAGGAAAAAACAGTATGGTAAGTAACAAATATTGTAAAGAAATAAATGACCAACTAGAAAGGGATAAATATTACAATAAGGAAATCATAGCAGGGGATTTTACAGAGAAATGGTGTAGTCTGCGATGTAAAACTGTATAAAGGACGAAAGAAAGAATAGTAGTACGGGTTTGCTTATATGTGCCCGTGGCCGATCTAGGTTAGTGCAAACACCTTGTTTTTATCGACGTACTTTGATCCTCTAAACATGAAAAGCGAGAGTATTTTCGTCAAAAAGTTTTCGATCAATTGTTATCAACAAATTTTTACGACAATATGAAAAAATTAATTTTTTAGTTTGAAATTTTTTTTTCTCATTTTGTGGCTTATTCTAAACAGAAAAGGTGTTAAAATTTTTTTTCGAAAACTACTTGGTTTTTTAGTAAAAAATTTACAAAGCTTTAAAAAAACGCGTTTTTTGTGATTATCAACCACGTAGGAGTAGATGGCTTAATTATCGAGGGTCTTAGAAAAATTTGCAGGACTCTAATCTAATATTAAATTTATGCTTAATAATCTTATCGCAATTTGAGTGAATATTGATTGTATAAGTAATATACTACAAGTGTAAATTTTTCTGTGTCATAAAATCTATGATTGAATTTATTATCAATAAAATACAAAAAATATTTTTTGCCTTTATTATCGAGCTTTAAACGAGGCCATGGATCTAGTATCGAGCCGCTATCATCAAGCTCCTTAGAGCCCAATAATTGCATTGTTAGACTGTCTGTATATAAATATATGAATGTATTATGTGCAAATTGATGAGTTTTGTTCATATTAATAATCATGCACATTGATTTGTCGCACCAGAAACAAATTTTAACAAATCTTAACAGACAAGACAATTTGGGTTAGGTAACGGCTTTTAGCACTGAATTTATGGCCTCGATAATAGGCACACTATAAAAATAATGCATCTATTATAGACTTTATTGTTAATAAGTACAAAAGAAAACCAAAATCAAGCAAAATTGTCCATCACGTTGTGAGAAATGTCTAAAAAATCTTTCCATGATTTGAGAGATCGAATTAACAAACATGCTCAATGTGTTATGGACAGAAACGCAACTTATTAAACGGTGTAAAATCCTGAGAATCTATCTGAATGACAGGGAGGAGTAGGAGGATTTTACAAAACTACACGAGAGTTGCATTATTAAATAAAGGATACAAAATATTAGCAATTGTTATTGCTGAAAAAGTAAAAGAATAGCTGGCTTTAGAGCAAAAAGAACAAAAGGGACCATATTTTTGTAAAAACTAGTTTAATTGAGAAAAAAATAGAGAAAAAAATAAATAAATTATATGTGGTCTTTGGAGACGTCAAAACAGCATTTAATACAATCAAGGTATTTCAGCACCCCCAATTGTTCTCAACGAGTTACATACAACAATAATTTATTAGTTTTTAAATTAACCATTGTAAATTATTGTCAGTTGACACTTAAATAACCTAAAAAGCCTTTAAATCACAAAACCAATAGAGAAGATCGAATGATTTTAACTAAATGCAAAAAGTTAAGAACAATTTTATCGATATCTAAATATACTAAAAGCATTAGACATTATTTTAATATTAAGATATCTTTCAAACTGGACGCAAAATATTTCTAATTCATTGCTATATGAATATTCGTTATATTTCTTATATTATAGTCTTCCTTTTGAACAATCGAAAGAAAATTTGTGTGGTTAGTAATGAAAGCAGGTGTTTCCAAATTGCTTGCTCGTAAGATACCGTGTTAAAACATGTGAATTTAACGTTGAATATCTTGGAAACAGTGGGCCAAATCTTAAAAAAAAACTTTAACCACTAATATATGGCAGTGTTTACAACTTATATCTTAAGTTTCAACGTTTTCGTAAGAAAATCACTTTTTTCATGAACTACCTTAATAGAGAAATTTTCTGGATGAAATTAGACAGTACATAGTTAGGTATAGGAAACATAGAAATGCAATGTTATAAATGTATTTATGACATTGTGTTACATGCAGAGCATTCTGAACACACAGAAAAGATGCTAAAAGACACACAAAAAAACTGGAAAAATAAAAAAACCTCAATTTTAAGGAATGAAGAAGGGAAAGAAAAAGATCAGTTTATATAATAAGGAGAGATATTTGAAGGTGGCTCATCACGAAATTGAACTACCTTAACTATGACTAAAAGTTAGAGGATTTGCCCTTCGATATGAAACAAATCATCTCTCAAAATTTCAAACCATATCACCCGGCAAATTTTTCCAAGCAAGTTGCTTAAAAATTGACGTTCTACATACATGTGCAGGGAGGCCATTGAACTTTGATCAATTATGTTCCGATATCTTCCTAAATATACCTTAACTCTTATTAAAAACTACTTACATATAGAAGAAATCGTAAGCTTTAAAATGACGTAAAGGATATTAGGGTTTACCAGGCAATATAATAAAATATTTAATCAAGAAGGTGACCGTGTTAGCGATGAGCGATAGTTAACTTCAGGACGTAAACAAGCGGATTCGTATCTATAGGTATACACATCAAGCCTGCTACTCTATGTTTTCAGGTGTGGTGGTCTGATGTCACACAAATAGATAGTACAAGGGTGATGAGCCACCTCAAGTTTTAGACGAGCATTAGGACCTAGAAGTGTAGTTCTTAATTAAAAATTTTTTCTTGTGGCACAGAAAAAAAAAGCTGGTAGGATACAAAGGGCTGTCAAAGCAGTTTGGGGCTTAAAAAAAAGAGAGAAAGTCAACATATTGAATGAAAGATTATTTTTTATAGTTTTAATGATAAAAAGAGGTTGCTTATACGGTGCGAAGACTTAGTAATGGTAAAAAAATAAAAAGTGGAACAAAATGGAAACTGATTTACAAAAATGGTGTTGGGTTTTAAATCAAGCACACCGGGATGAATATATATATATATATATATATATATAATGGAGGCATTAATGGAAGAATTAATAAGCATAATTAATAAAAATCTTTCATAATGGAGCAGATTAGTTAAAGTGAGATATGAAAACTTAAGGGATGGGAAAAGAATAGGACTTATGAAAAGGGAAACCGAGAAAAATGAGCTAGAGAAAATTGAACAGAATTTAACGAGGGGCAGGAATACTTTTATCAATCAGAAAACAGAAAAAAACAGGATAGTTGTTGACAAATATTATAAAGAAATAGAAGACAATCCAGAGAGATAAATATTAGAAAACGAAAACTTAGCAGAGGGTTTTAAAGAGAAATAGTGTAGTCTGAGATATAAGACTGTAGATAGACGAAAGAAAGAGGGTGTTAAATGATAAAATTTAGGCTTTGCATTATCACAAAAAAAAGTGAACATATTTATACATAAAAAAGCTGGAAAAAAAAAGAAAAAAATAAGCAGACAAGTGGGAAATATTGAAATAAAAGGTAATGTACAGATATGCAGAATAGAGCCATAAACATAGTGCAAGGAAATAGGAAGATGATACATAAAAATAACTGACTTTTTGAAAATATAAGTAAATTAGGGACTGCAGAGCGAAGCTTGAACGTAGAATGACACGTTGTGACTTTTAAATTTAAATATCAAGTCAATATCAAAAGTGATTCTAATACGATTTAATGATGATGTATGAAGGTGATTGATGTTAAAATCAGTTGTATAAATTTTGTATTAGATACTGTAAATACTATTAGTATTTTAAGGGGAATTAATCTTAAGTAGTAATGACACAGGAAAGAGGAACGAAATAAGATGTCAAAATTTTTACAAGAAATAAATAAAGAAATTTTTTTCCTTTGCGTATATTAAGTAAGAATTTTAAATTGTCATCGTCCTACAAACTCATATTTATAATTGATTTGAAAATTTTCAGACATGACTAACAATAAGCGCTTAATTGCTTATGTAACAATAATTATTCTATAAATATCATATACATATACATATGCATCAATCATAACCTTAAATACTGATTAGAGTCATTCATTAGTATTAAATTAGTGGAAATGATTTGCTAAGTCTGTGAACAAATTTGTTATATTGAATATATTGGTTCGAATTCGAACTGAATTTTTACATGTCCACTTTAGATATCTACGTGTGTACGCATGTATGTAATAAAGAATTAATTTCTACATTAGTTATTTGGACATGTAAATGAAATATAAAAATATGAGGATAGCGAGCGGAGCGCGTAGGGTATGACGCGACGCTCTACTATTGTATATAAATTAGTAAGGCTTCGCCGCCTTGTGCGCTCCGCGCCAACTCCCAGCATTTGGAAAGTGTCAAAAAAGTTTTCTGTGTTGATAAAAATTATGCCATTTTATCCAAATTTTTTGCATGTTTATAAATATTGCCAGTACTATTTGTTGAATATGATTATTTTTCTGGACTGGCTCTGGATGGCAACATGGCATTTTTTTCGTCTTTATTAATAAGATATGGGAATAAGCCTGCGCAGAAATGGGACTTATGCCGGGTTAGACTGGAAGCACTGAGAGCGAATCGAGTGCTGATTGGCTGACGAAGCTAGAGCCTGATTTGAGTTACCTTAAGAGGCTTGTATGCAAATAATTGTAAATATACTAAATAAGCTGAAATTTTTAAATAATATTTTATAAACACTTATCTTTAAGAGAGCATCAAAAAAATTATTCGTTGACGACGAAATTTTGATGCAATGTTAGATTTAAAATTGTACATTTATTACAGTACTTATGTAAATAGTTAATAAGTAGCAAAATGGAGTTTCTTACAATCCAATATAAATATATGAATACTAATCAATAAACGATGGGATGTACATTTTCCTACTTAGAATAGGATAATTCCAAGAAAGTACATGTTAACAGAAAATATTTGGTTTGACAGTAGGCCCCCAACTACGTAGTTCGGTTGGGCCTCACAATTCACAATATATAATCCCTATATATATACATCATCCTATATTATATAGTTGTATGAACAAATGTGAGTCCCAGACCCCCTGCTCCCCCTGCTCCGCATCAGCACCCCCCCCCCCGGCTCCCCCTCACCACCCCCTAAGATCACGTAGTTACTCGTTCATTTTTACGTGATATTCAACCCGATTTCTTTTGGGCTAGCTACCCCTGCTGCCCTCAGCTACTCTCTCCTCGTCTCCTCACGACTCCCTCTCCACCTCCTCCTTACGTCCATCTCAGCGTCCTCCTACCTCAAACCAAGCTTCCCTTCACCTCCTCATCACCTCACACCAATCTCTCACTCACTTTACTTAATTATAAGTTCATCGATAGGATTTTATAAGTTGGTTTTATTTGAATCACTCACTTCTACATGTTTTAAGATTATAATTATAAGAGAAATTGACACTAAACCTGAAATCTCCCAAATGCTATCAAAGAAAATTAGGGCAGCTCAGAAAACATTTCCACATTGCTGGTTAAGTCGAAATTGTATACGGTATATCACATGATGTGAAAAATGTGAGGTGTCTTTCAAAGCAGCTACAGTAAGAGTCAATGACAGGGCTGTCATGTTTTTCGCAATATTCAATTATCTGTTACGTGTGAATTATTTAATATTCATGTTTGCAATGTTCATAAATTGACTTGTTCATTTTTAAAATATTCAATATTGAAAAAGCTGGGCAAGCTGATGATTGGTTGATGCCGATATACTAGCACACCTTGTTCTATATAAAATCATACGTAAGCCATGACAATAAGTGTACACAGCTTATCAGAAGAACATAAATAACAGTGTTCTTAGTCGAACGGAGTTCTTAGTTATAATGACCGATCTGACTTAGTACATGTTGTTGCTGATTGATCGATAATCAGTTAGTTTAAAACTAATCTGGTTTATCTAAGATAGTCATCTTCACTAACAGCGTAATATGCGAGTGAGACACAGTATACTATAAGGGGCATATGCGCGGAAAGCAATGGTTATGTGAGAAATTGTTTGTTACTATTTTATATTATAAAGATATCAATTATGATCAAAGGTTGTAAAATAAGGTGAAAAGTGATTCCTCAAAATTAAAAATGATACATAAAGTATTTACTAATTACGTGTATTTTTTTCAGCTCTACATAAACGCTACTATAAGTCATCGGTAAATAAAGGTATTTATTTTTAGTAGAAAGACCTCAAAGGGATGGTGATTCATTTCATTCATGATGTTTATACTTAGATTTTAATAATAATCAAAAAACTTTGTATTTTAACAAATACTAATCATGATTTTCAAATTTTTTTGATAATTTCTTTGTTATTTGAAAAAAAATTTTGTCTTAATTCTGACCTTTTTAAAAAATGATATTTGTCTAAAGTTTATTGTTATACTATTTCTATCTTCAATACTGTATTTTATAAATCAAAATTGATTTAACTATAAGTATTGAAAACAATTAAAAAAAGTATACCTTTAAAAAAAATATAAATTACTTTGTTATGATAAATTTTGAGTATGCGATAAATATTTCAAATTTCATATACAAATTTTTTCAATACATTGAGTAGAAAATTTTTGTTCATAATAAAAAAATATTAGAACTTACGCATTAAAAATATTCTAAACAGTAGAGAGAGAGCTGAGAAAAATATCATAAATTTACTAGAAACTATTAAAGCTTTTAAATTAGAATGGTATGAATTGTATAAAATGAGTAAATAGTGCCAAAAATATGGAATGAGCATAAATGCATTAAATAGACGGAATAGTTGTGCTAATATAAGTATAAAGATAATCTTATAATAATGTAATGTAGATGTGATAAAATTCATTCAAAAATCCAAATATTTTTAGTATGTTCGTTATAGCTTTTACAGTTGTTCGCTGAGTGTTTCAACTGAATGATAGTTTTTTAAAAAAGAGAAAATTTCGGAAAAATTTATAAAGAAATTGTCAATGTCACCATATAATACTTAGGGTTAAAGTTTAATTTTGAATAGTCACAAAACAAGTGGGCTCAGCGAAAAATCATAAGAGACCTTTTTTGAAGAACATCAAATTTCCTACAAGAATTTTTATGTATTATTATATTTTGTAAATTTTCCAACGTTTTAAGAAATTATAAAGAAACAAAAGAACTTTTCCATGTTATTTTCTATTTAAGACTTTGGCTGTCGTAGGAAACGGGTTTATAATAATTTCAAGAGCTAAAATTTGTTAGAATTTTTTTTTTATTTTGAAACGATTAAGGACTATAATGAAATAAAATTTAAAATTTCTCCAAATTAGGACAACCTAATATACATATAGATGTGTACCAATATTAACCTTAAATTACTAAAAGAATCCTTATCAGTTTTCAGTTAGTAACAATTATTTGCAAAATCTGTGAAATTGTTTGATGTATTGACTATATTTGTTTGAAAAATCCTACTTTTTAGGAATGAAAAAGGATAAATACAGATCTGTTTTAATTTGAATTAAAAGCATTGGAAGTTATAAAAGGGGACATAGGTCGATTAATATGTTTCTTAAAAGAAAATTTGCTTGACGCACAGAAAAAACATCAGGTAGGGTGCGATGGGCAGTCAAAGCAGTTTTTGGCTTAAGCAAAAGAGCTAAAGTAGAAAGATAAAATCAAATATTATTTTTCATAAAATAAATTAGAAAATCATATTGAATATATGTAGCGGAGACTTGTCTATGAAATAGAAAAAACGGAAGGCAGATTCAAAATTTATAGTTAAGTTTCAATGCAAAGGCACAAGGATATATGTGTGGAAGCTAGAGGCGAGAGGGGTAGGCAGGGATTTGGAAATGTAAAAGGAAAGAAAAAGGGAGAAATACATTTCGATTTACGAAATCATGTTGGGTTTAAACGTAAATACACCGGGATATATATAAGAAATAGAGGAAAGAATAGTTAGCTTAGAACAAGGCATAAGAAATAGGAAAGACATTTACTTTTTGCACATTATAAAAATGAACAAGAGTAGATGGCCTTATTTATGCTTAATTGATAAATTACCGGACTTGATCGATAGAAATCATATAAAATAGACAAAGAAGTAAAAGTTGTATAATAAAAAGTAGAGGATGGAAAAACGTAGGATTTATAAATAGAGCGGCAATGGAAAATAAAATTGAGAAAATCAAAGATAATTTCACTAAAGAAAGAAAAACTTTTGTAAACCATAAAATACAGTACAATTACTTAGTAATTGACAAGTTAATCGTTCGTAAAATGTAAAAAAATATAAAAAAACAGAGACAGAAAAATAAAGTAAAAAGAAAAACATACAAGTAAGTTTAAAAGTTTTTTAGTAATTGACTGTAAAAAGAGAAAGAATATATACAAAGCACATATTGCTATGTAAAGAGAAACAAAAAAAGAAATAATAATAATATCAGTCAGAAATATAGGATTGGACGATAATAGAAAGATATGCAAAAAGCAGATGAGTTATGTGTATAAATAAAAACAAGGCACTGCAGGATTCAGATTGCAAGTTCAATGATATGTCATGCATTATTCATTATAATATCATGTCCGTGTAAAAAGAAATTCTACTATGTTGTAGTATATTTGATCAAAAACATATTATACCTTATTAAAATATAATTAGTAATGATACGTAGGGATATAAAATTATCAATGGTTATAAAATAGGAAAAGGAAATGTAGAAGTATATAAAAATGTATTTAAGAAATAAAAAAATAATTAAACGAAAAATTTACATTAACAAATGTCAAATAAAAAATGTTAAAATATCTTACTCCAATAAACTTATATCCATATTTAATTCTAAAATGAGCGAAGAAAAGAAAAAAAAAAAAAAGATCATAAGTGTTTCTGTAATAATAATGACTGCGTAAATATCATGTACATATTTATGTGTATAATTATCAACCTTAAATAACAAGAAGACTTTTATCAGTTTTTAATGAATAGCAATGATTTGATAAATCAGTGAAATTATCTAATGTAATGACTGTATTTTTTCAAATTTATAGCGATTTTTTATAAGATCACTTCGGTTATCCATGTATATACGCATATGTGTATTAAAAATAAATTCTTGTATTTTTAATTCAGACATAAGAGTAATAATATTGAAATATAAGGGTTGGTGCGAGGAGTGCGCAGGGGGCGAAGCTCCACTTATATATATATATATATATATATATATATATATATATATATCTTCCTACATTATATAGTTGTATGAACAAAAGTTAGTCCTAGCCCTCCCTTCAGCTCCCACTTAGCTCTCCCCTGGCCTCCAACAAATCCCCGCCCCCACCCCCCCCCCCCCCCCCCACCCCCCCCCCCCCCCCCCCCCCCCCCCCCCCCCCCCCCCCCCCCCCCCCCCCCCCCCCCCCCCCCCCCCCCACCCCCACCCCCCC
>JAPYYV010009521.1:0-25341 GCA_030522625.1 Copidosoma aretas | reverse complement strand
GCGCGTGTGTGTGTGTGTGTATGTAATCAGTCATATCTCAGGAACCCAACGGTAGATTTAAATGATTCTAGGCTTAAAATTTTTATTTTAACCACCTTATGGCATTTCGGAAAAAAAATTAAGTTTTATACCATATTAAGGTTTTCATAACGATTTTTAAGGTCAAAAAACAGGTTTTGCTTCCTCATAGAGGGAGCTTTGTTTTTACTTCGTTAAGGTTGAAAACAATTTAATTTGAATTTCTAAATGGTAATATTTTGTATAGTTCTTATTAAAGAAATACTGCGATGTTGGTGGAAAATCACTCATATCTTTGAAACTTTTCGAGTGATTTCGATGGTTCAGGGCTGGAAATATTTGTTTTTATATCCTTGTAATAATTCCAAAAAAAGATTTAAGTTTTATTAAGGTTGTTATAACGACTTTTAAAGTCCAAAAAGCGGTTTCTTGCTACTTTTAGGATAATAAAAATTCAAAATCGATTGCTTTAATAGTTGTATCTCATAAAGCATTAAAACAGCTTTATTTTAAACGAAAAAATTTTTTTACGGTATCTGGTTTTTTTTTATTGAAGAAAATCTACAATTTTTTTCTTGAATTAGTCAAACCTATGAAACCCTCCAAATGATTTTAATGATCTAGGTCTCAAAATATTTCTTTTTATATCCTTATATAGGTTTACAAAAATATTTGACGCTTTATACCCCATCAAGGTTGTTATAGCAATTGTTAATGCTAAAAAAACGGTTTTTGCTGTTTTTGGAGTGAAAAAATTTAAATTTGATTTCATCAATAGTTATATTCTGTAGATAATTAAATAGCTTTATACATTTCTATAATATTTTAGCTACAACATAGTTGTATCACGTATATCAATTTCAGTAATAACTTCTAATTATTTGTTCAATTGTTTTTAATTTAAAAGAGTTTTAACAATATTTTTTGTACTATTTGAGTAAAAGTTGTATCTTATTTTCGAAATAATGCCATATCATAGAGCATAAAAATAGCTTCTATTCACATTTGAAATCATTCTTATATTTTATTTCATGTTTTTTTTAGTTCAATATTTGCAGAATTATGTTGTTTAGGAAGCTTTGTGCTAATTTATTGGCAGCGGTTTTTTATCTTTGAAGGTATTGAAATAATTGAAATATTGATCAGTATCATAAGAAATATCAAGCTCATCGGGCGTACCAATGGTATTTTTCTGCGCTCTATTTTTCATCGCGCATAAGACATTTTACTTATTATAAATTAAGATAAATTCTTGTCGAGATATATTATGTTTCATGGCGGAGGGAATCTGGACGACGAAAAAAAATGTGAAGAGAGTCCAGTCAAACCCTGGGCCATTTGGAAACCCTTTTTCTATACTCATGGAAAACTGCAAGCTCAAAACGGTCAACTCTTCGAAACGCATGCAAGCGCAGCTTGTTGAGTAATAACGAAAAGAAAAGGACAAAAAAATTGTTATCGACCGTGACAGGACTCGAACCTGCAATCTTCGGATCCGAAGTCCGACGCCTTATCCATTAGGCCACACGGTCGCCGTAGGGGTGGTTCTCTCACAGCGGCATTTCAGTCCAAAGCCGCGCAACCCCTTATCGATCCGCCACCGCATACGCGTGCAGTACTCAATGGAGATAAGCTTCGAGTGTGGAGAAATTTTTTTTTTTTTTTTTTCTTTTTCCAACAGTTGATAATGATTATTATTTAATTTTTTTTTTTTTTTCAAATCACGAAGCGAACGAAGATAAAAATGAAAAACTTTCACCCGCGCATAGTAATAAAAATAATAATTATCAATGAATAAAACAGAAAAGACGAAGCAAGTACGAAAAGTAAAGTCTGATCGAATGACGACGATAATTCCCAATCGATAATCCAACGGAGCGCCGCTTTTAACTTGCCGGCTCTCTGCGCTGCGCTACACTGCATAGGCATGATCGGCAGTTGACTGGCACGTAAGTGTTGCGGGCACGCATAAATATGTACTATACGTTGTACGCTACACGTGACGCGTGCGAACAGCATCTTATATACATGCCTGCATTGCGTGACTGCCGACGCCTTGGCGGAAAATGAGGAGGATAAATGTATAACATCTAGATTTCGAGCTTTAAAAAAAAGAGGAGCGGACAGCGATACCATCTTACAAGTACAAACGCTGAGTTTAATTGACGCTAAATCATGAGAAAACTACATTTTCGAGCAATACAAAGGTTCTTCTGTGCAAGGGAGGACAGTTATAACTTTTTTCGACATTTTTTGAAAAGAACAAACGTAAAAATAAAAGATGAATTTAAGAGAAGGTAAACCTTGTTCGAACTCAATATCGGGATGGTGTTTTTTTCCCATCAAGGTGTTGGAAGGCGTTTTTTGTTGCTTATCGTGTTTGAAATAATGTATACAAAATTTTCAACACGAAAAAGTAACACGTGCGATTTAACGCACTTGGTTTTGCTTTCCAAAATTACATTATCGAACTTAATGAGAACGATTATTTTTAAATGCATTTATCGGTTGTACGCGTATGATGTGACGTAAGTTCAAACATGTGGCGTTATTAAATACTGCTACGTAAAGTAAAAGCCAATGTATGTACAAAGATATTGCAAAATTCATCGATTTTTTAGACACGCGAAAAGATATTTTACCATTTTAATATTTAATGAAGCAGTGAGGATTTTGAATAATTGTCTCAGTGAACGCAATTTTCCGGAATAACCAGTGAAAATTACAGCTCGTTATTTTATGATTAAGTGCGTTTCCAACAAACTTTGCGCGATTCGTCAAAAATGGATGGAATGAATCTGTTTGTTTCAGAAAAGTTTTAAATTTAACTTTACTGCAGACGTAAAAAAAAAATTCGTACGCTCAAAGCCCAGCGTGTTGATTGTTTGTGAATCAGCTTGGTATTTATTGATCTACAGGCCGTTAATTGGAGCTAGAGTGCGATGCCTCGCTAAAATGTCGAGCAGAAGAGCCGCTTTTAAATCGACGAAATTCGAGAATAAGTTTACCCTGGAAAAAGTTAGCGGTGCAACGATTAATCATCGTACGTCCTCCAAACGTTCCTTTCCGGATAAAAACAATGACGAAGGACGGACGTCATGTTATACCTATGTGTAAGTACCACACATAACTATCAGCATGCCTCCATGCCCTCCATTCTTTTTTTAATACATATATAACTATCAGTTTAAAAAATTTTATTCGCAGCTTTTGAGCAGAGATCACAAAACTCGATCTCAAACACAAAAAATCAACGATATAAACGATGATAATGATGATCGATTGCAGTTGAATAACCATCCGTGGATAGAGTCTCTTTTTTTTATTGATACATCAATCTAAGAAGAGAAAAAAAAAATGGTAACCATCGGAGTTGAAATAATTGTAACAAGGTCAACGTCAATTTTACTTTTTTCGTTTTTTTACCAAGATGTGTATGAAATATTAATTTCAAGATTGCGGGCAATTGGAGCCGCATTAATTTCTAAGAAGAGCGGGCATTACGGCGAATCGTAAAGAGTGAGTATGAATAAGGTATTGGAACTTTTTGCAGATAGTTTCTCAATTGGAGTTTCAGCAACTTGTGAATTCTTTTTGTTTTTTTGTTTGGTGAAAAAAAAAGAAAAAAAAAAAAAAAAAAGAGGAAAAAAAAAAATAAAAAAAAAAAAAAAAAAAAAAAAAAAAAAAAAAAAAAAAAAAAAAAAAAAAAAAAAAAAAAAACTTAGAAAATGCAAAAAAATGTATATTTATACGTACGCAGCTGAATAATTGCAACAGCCGTAGCTTGACGAATGTACAGATCGACGGAGTGCCGTGGCTTAGATTCTCGTGACGCGGACGGTCGGCACGCGCTTAATTAAAGACTAAAAGTTCTGTTGACAATTTACTGTTGCAATGGAATCGAGTTCAATGATCTGCGCGTATGGTACAGTGATGTACGTACCTCGGCTATTAGCTAGGCCAGTTCAATGAATGCGTGCATGCAACTAGACATAATATAGCCTCATGTATACTAGCTTGCATTCCTGGACTATGAAGTTGCTCTATGTATGCAATGTTGCGTACTCAACTTCAAATCACGAGCCGAATATTGTTGCATCGTGAGGGACAGAATAAAACAGTCAAATCGCAATTGTTATGCCAAAAACGTGCCAGTGTTTGTATTTCCTGCAGTTCATTTCGACGAACCTTGCGCCATATTATTGTTCTGAAAAGGTACTATAGCCCTGACACGATCCGTTCCTTTATCATCCTTTTCATTTGAAATTTTAACGTATCAATACTATTAGTTGAGCGCTGAGTTGTCGATCCCTTTTCCGTCGAAAGATCCAAAAAGTCCCCCTTTCCCCGCACAGGTTTACTTTCAATACAGCAGAGCCTCATCGACCCCTTCTTCTCATCCCGAGATTACGATATGCACACTAAATCCTTTTTAAAGATATCATTATCGTTCAAAAATGTCTGTTATTTCACTCCATCGCATCGAATACACCCTTTTATCCACCTCTCTTGCTACGGTCAACAATTCCAGCCTCGCCAGACGCAATGAAAGTCCACTGCCACCCCCCGGGACGAATACAAATATGTGCATAGTTATAAAGGTAACCAAAGTGTCAAAACAACATAACACCGCGTCGCCTGAAAATCACACGCGTGAGAGAGCGCATCTCAGTTACACCTCAGCAACGGCTCACGATTCCATTCGTAGCGATGTATGTATATATACGTGCATGATACAATAGGATATGTTTTTTTTTCGCTCTTTTTTCTACCCAATCGCATTTACCGGGCAGGCTTATCCAAACGTGTTCATACAGATCTCGACGTTCTCGTGCCACCGGAGCGATATGTTGCATCAACTATATAATGCATACTCTTGCGCGCACGTGAAATTCAAATCTGTTGTTTTTGTTGCTGTTGTTGTTGCTGCTGCTGCAGTTCTGCGGCTACTTTTTTTTCAACCGGACGGTATACGTACTTGTACACATTATACTTGCATAGCCGAGATTGCGACGCATGAATATTATTGAAAGTGTTGTACAATGCGCGCGTGGTTTTTCACCTCCGCGATTGAGATAAATTGAGTATCGTTTGCGCGTGGCAGGATTTTTACTGCCCGCGGTAAACGAGTGCATCGGGGACTGAATTGTTGTTTCGATTCATCGATTCTCCCGGTCAACAAATAATGATAAAAAAGAGAAATAAGTAGATTAAAAAAACAAAATAGTTATTAGAGAAAAAAAAAACATTCACCGAACCGTGATATCGTTTCTTAAGCTTTGGGTAAGTATGGGTAAGTATCATCATTGAGATTTATTCATTTGTATAACTGCATCAGCGACGTAGAGGCATCGAAATCACCGTTGATTCCTCAGCTGATTAACGAGATTCGGGACGAGCCTGTTGGCTCACTAACATCATTTGATATGAGCTGATGACTTTATGATAGAAAAAGACTACGATACAAGTTCATTTTTTCTCGGAACAATTTTTAATAAATAAAAATTCAAAATGAATCATCGAAGCGTAAGCTGCAACATATCAGACTTGCAGAACTTTTAATTACACGAATAATGATTAGCGATTAGAATTATATACTGTTGTGGTGATCAACAGTTAAAATTTCAATTGAAAATCGAACAATAAGGCATTACTATTTCAGCTGATTATTTGCAAACGTGTTACAGATATGGAATAAAAGACACTCATTTCCGTTATGACTGAGGTGAATGAAATTTATTAATTTATTTAAATGCTGCCCATGAGACTTTTATTTACAAATAAAAATTCCAATTTGATTTTTTAAATTACATTGGAATTTACATCACGTCGATTGTAAGGCTTATTAGATATTTGAAACAGTTTATTTGTTTTTATAATTAATTAAAATTTGATCGGGAGTTATCATCCAGTGGCTATTTTTGTGTTGTGAATTCACTACTCTTTCAACACTCGACGGTGATAACTTCTTATGTCACCACCCACTCCACCGTCTCTGTAAGAAGATACGACATCTTCACTGTTGAAAAGCATGATATGCGCCTATAGCTGATACGAGTATCACTGGTTTGGTTTTTTCTCGGGTGTGTCTACTCTATTATCAAAAAATACAGACGCATCAGGTAAGGTATCAAAATAAAAACAAAAACAAGCTACGTTCGCGCGAGTGCAGTGTGTAAATGCATTTTGATACAATGAGAAGTGAGTCGAGAGAGATGAGAACGGAAATAGGAAGGTCGTATACAGTTTAGTGCCGGAAGTGAGAAATCCACGTAAACACTTCACGTATATCCTTGGCTCTGTTGCACGATATGTTGTTTATACACTGAGAAGAGATAGCAGGAGAGGAAGAAAGGAGAAAGAAAGAGAAATTAAAGTAGACTCAGATAAGAAAAGCCGAGTGTATACTCGAGTTTCAGGATGCGATGATTTTTTTTTTATTCCCAACCTTTTATTCCGTGCCTCTTACGTGTTTTTTTCTAGCTTCCTTTTTGTGCACTGTATCCTTCGTAGAAATACAACACAGTAACAATTTTGATACGATGTGTTCGAATGAATTGATAAAAAAGTATTTTTGAATGATTTTAATTTAAACTTTGTTTTTGAAGATAAAACGGTTTTATGGACAAAGGTAATTACGGGTAGCTGCCATAAATACGGATGAGCCTTGATCCAATAACATAAAATTAAAACCATCATTGAATCGAAATCATTCGTTCGGTGTCTATTTACGTGAGTTTATGACTCAAACTACGTTATCGTTGGTATTGCAAAATTTTTGAACAAACATGTTGTGATTGATAATCGAATTTACAATTGGTAATTTATGTTTGTAATTATCTAAACTTCTACTTTCTAATTAGTAACCGTGTTTAGATCTAATTAAAAATTTTTATTTCAATAAGTTTGAAAGATTGATTTTAACAACAACGTTTTTTATTGGGTAAATATTTTGTGCTTTAGACAAAGAACATGCTCATTGAGTTTACCGTTTCCAGGCGAAAAACATAAATTTTTGAAAAATTTCCATCTAGAAAATTACTTTTTTTAAATTTTCAAAAATCTCAGGTGGAATATATGATTCTTTCGATCTTGCAAATACAAACATTACTTTTAATTGATCTACTATCATTTAAAATACTCTTTACAAATTATTGTAACGATTTCAATACGACACAAGAATAAGTTTCCCAGACTCGAAAAAAACTTCGCCGAAACTGAACGGCTATCAATATATTCGTTCGGGGACCAACAAAATTTATTTTCGGAACCAAATATCTTTTCGATACAGAAACAGATATTCGACACGAAGACAGATATTGGTTCACTATTGCGCGTTAAAACTCTCACCGCGTCAATTTCGCCCGGGCCCAGACATCAACCGTTGGCCCGCGAATAAAAAACTTTTCGCTTCCTTCTCCCGTAACCAGTAAAAAGAACTCGAAAAAAAAAAATTGATTCCAAACTGTCGCCCTTGAATTTCGGCTCCGTATCCCAGGAAACCAAGAATTCGCCGACCCTCGATCCCCTTCCCTGGAAAGCACACATCACACGTCCAATCGGGAGCGATTCGAGCGTCGGACAGCGCGAGCGCGTAATACGTATTACACGCGATGCGCGGCCCGCGCGCGAGCGAGCATATTATTCCAAGGCCGGAGTAATTAGGCGCGATGCTGCCGACGAGCCGAGGAGATAACGCAAAGGAGAACCCGATTCGCCGAGAGGAGGATCGGTCGCGGCGAGGAGGACTCTGCTCTTGCGTTGTGCAACACCCGAAACTCGGCGGGCTGACGGAAAAAACGACGCCGGGGCGATTCTTTATTCTCAGTCGACGGCTTTTCTTGTCCGTTCGGCGAACGGATTCGATGCGCGCGGGCCCGTAGGGGCACCGTTTGTGGAAAAAAAAAAAAAAAGAAACGAATACAGGAAACCCATACTCACGTCAAATCCAAACGAAAGCCGAAGCGTGATCCGCCGTCAGACAGGAGCTCGCGGCGTTCTCGCGTCGCTGGACCGCCGGGCAACAACCGAGCGACAACGCGCGGCGACGATCCGGGAACACTGCCGGCCCGATTTTCGCGGCGCGCCGTACAACGTCGGGGCGGCTGGTGGCGAGGCTACGGTCCGTGCAACCGATCGTCGCGCTGCTCTCGCGGACCGCATGCAGCCCCGACGCTTTGGCCCCGTCCTTGCCGACGAGCGCGCGCCGCGGCTTCGCGTACCCCCGGTCTGGTCTCTCGGCCCGCGGGGAAACAGTCCGGGAGCACCTTGTCGCTCTACCGGCCGGCTTCTCCGAGTCGTCCTTCCCGGCGGGTGAAATCGCGCCGCGGTCCGGGTTAAATCGACGGGCGCGACGAAGGTAGTAGTACCCACCCCCGGCCGTGCGGTGGAAAAAGTCGAACGGGAGAGCGACGATTGTACCGCGCGCGAGTCGTGAGAGTGTAAGTAGAAGTATTGTGTCTACCGCAGGACGAGCCGAGTACGTGTGCAGACCGCGAGAGCCGGCGCCCGGAGATGAAGTGCGGGCGAATCGGTTCGACGGGCCGGCTAAAAGCCACCTGCGCGGCCGCCGCCGCCCCCCCCCCCGCTGGCGCGACGATGGCGGCGACCGTCCCTGTCCCTCCCAGTCGGACGGCCCCCCGGGGGGGTACCACGTGCACGTCTGCGAGTGTGTGTACCCGCGCGCTGGAGAGGCAAACCGTAACGCACGCGCCGGCGTGTAGTATTGATACGCGCAACGCACAGTCCGGAGTTTTGTGACGCGCAAAATTTCGACCCGAGCTTATTCTCATTGGTTCGCCGATGCGCGTCGATCTTCTCTCCGCGCCGTGTACACCGGGGGCAGCTGCGGGGGATACGGTACTCGCACAATGTCGGATGATTGTGATATTACAGCGGGAACACCTGCGCAAAGAAGAACCCGGCTCTCTTTTTGCGTCTCGAATATCATTGAATATCATTATATTATTCAAGGGGTTTTCGTTGCAGCGTACGATAGCTGTTGATAATATATAATACACCGCCAGCGTCCCGCTGCATATGTACCTACATGTACTACAAGGCGCCTTTGGTGTTGAATCTTTTATTGGTTTTTTAATGTGCAAATTGCGCGATACGCCGTTTTAGCCTTTGGGCTGATGCGTCGGTGAAGTTGAAGGGTAGGGAAAAAATTGTCGAACGATCAAAGTTTTATCGCGCATGGTTACACTTCCGTCGCATCAGGGGCGACTGCGTTGTTGCTACTGCTGTTGCCATCGGGGAAAAAGTACGAGTGTGGTATAAACAATATAAATCACGATTTCGACAATTATTTTCAAATTCATTTTAATTTTCTTCAAGTATAAGCATACGGAAAATTTATTTTTTGAAATTGTAGTTTTCAAGATCCGCAACTGCGCTGAACGACACGCGTACACTTTTTTTTTTGCAAATCCGCAGCTTTTGCTTTTATGAATTTGTCGTGGAATGCCAACTTTTTATGCAATCGGTAAAAACGACTATTCCGCTATTTTTGTTTACCTTGGAAGTTTTTCACCATTTTTGTTACGTCCTTTACGAGAATTCACTTAAGAACCAGACTTTTTTCGAATCTACGTGAAAAACTATAATTCTTCTTCCTCAAAGTTCTGCATTTTTGGAATTTGTAATGCTTATCAAAGATCGTTGTACGGAAACCAAGGGACTAATATGATGTATGTGAAATTTTCGAGGTGCTCAGAATATACTTACAAAAGATAAATTTTCTCTGGCAAAATGTAAGATACTTATGCGTAGAGGTCGTCCCCAAAACTACAAAAAAATGCACAATATGTACGATGATAATGCTAACAATAATAATGATAATAATAACAACAGGGTAACCGAGCAAAATAAACCGACTCGCATTAATGAAACACACGAAAAATCACGGAACACGAAAAACAATGCCTGTAACCAGAACGAACAGTGGACGATGGTACTTAATCACGTAATAATTACCATCGGCGTGTAAAAACCGATCGCATCAGCAGAGCAGCTCACGATGAAATACAAACGTCGAAGGAAGAAGGAGAAAAAAATCAATTTTTTCGCTCACACGTGTGCATCTTCGTACAATAAATTACGTTGGATTTATTGCTCCGAGACTGCGCTTGTGACAGACCGCGTGTGCAGCTCACAATGCCTCAGCCCGCCCGTCAAACGAACGCCATCCTGGCGTGATAAGTATATCAGATGGAGAGAGAGAGAGGGAGCGGGAAAAAAAAGAAAAAAAAAAAAAAGGGAGGCTAGGAGACGCGCGTCGGGAGACGAAAACGCGCTCGTGCGTGTGCGCCTCGGTGGAATTTTTTGTTTCCCGTATCACCTGGAATATATACCGTCTACTGGTAACTTATACTATAAACTGCCTACTTTTTGCCCGCAGCGCGAGCCAAACGAGCTTCTTTTTTTTTCCCTGGCTCGCGTGTTTGTTCGCCCGTTTATTCGTTACAATTATTACCATCGGACGTTTTTTGCCAACGTTGTGGACATTTCGCGCCGGTGAGCACTGCATATATTATAACGCATGCGATGGCAAAGGTACAACGATCCGCGACACGGATATCGATTGTGACAGCCGATCAGCAGCGGCTGTGGCTAAACCTTTCCGACATCGCGGCTCGATCGCGCGCGTTTTTTCACCCTCGATCTTCTTGAATGTTCACTGCATGCATTACGCAAACATCATATGGCTCTTATTATCTGCACAGACAGGCGGCACGTGCCGAAGTATTTACCATATTATTAGCTGGAGGAAAAACAATGGTGCAGACTATGGCCCAGCAGCCCTTGTTCTTTCAGTATGTCGAAAATATCGCTAAAGTCGTTGCCCCCCCTTATGAGGAGTATCGCCAAAATTATAATTTCCATCACTCCCCGTGTGATGATGTGTGCCTCCCGCAAACAGAACGCGACCGTATAGTGTATGTGCGGGCGACCGCGCGCGAATCGAAAAAATAAACACCTCGGATCGGGATATCTATGCCAACAGAGAGGAGCCGTATCTCGAAAAAAAAATTGGTGTTAATCGAATTCGACGCGTGACGCGCTCGGGCGAAATATTCCATTAGCGCTCGTTCACGAGTTTCGTCGGTAGCCACGTGTATTAAGTATACGTATACGAAAGCGATCATCTGTTATAATTGCTCCAATACATTTGATTTAAAAGGGAGCGACAGAGTTGTTTTCCTCACCCGGAGCTTCACGTTTTCTCATGCGCTCGTAATATGTACATCGCATCGATACGGCGGATGATGAACGTTAAGGTCGTTCCGAAAAGAAAAGTTTTGTTTCGGTAATTTTTTTCCCAATCGCCATTCGAATCCGATCCATCCCCACTCGCAAGGTATTTAATCGCAGGGTTCGGATGATTAACAAAATTGTTGGCTTCTCCGCTCTAAATTCAACGAATTGTATATTGTTACGTACGCGACGCGGACAGTCGCTAATTCGCACCGTACATCGGCAGTCATCGAGAGTGAAAATTTTTGTTTTCCCATCTCGTCCCGACGGCTGATCCCGATCACCCAACAGCTGTACATGTAGGTAATGGACAAAGCTCAGTCGGCTCCGACGCACTTTCGTACTACACGGACGCGTATCAGCATGGGCATGCAGTAATTCACCGGTCACTTTGGATTCGTAATAATAATAATAATAATAATAATAATAATCATAATAAAGGCCAGTGGCAGTATACTTTCCCGGTAGTTTGCTGCAGGGACCAGCCAATCGTACAGTGGATTGTACACGCATGTACTAAGATATACATTTCGCGGCGTCACCGTCGGTATAACTTGTAAGTACTATGATTTGCTCTGCGTGGCATTAGTCAGAACAACGACGGTGACGACAGGAGTATAGCGCTTAATAAAGGTCGTCGACAGCCTCGGCTTGATGCGCGCAATAAACCGCATGCATGCAGGGCATACGTGCCCATGTGCACGCTGCACCTCTCCCGCGGAGGTGGATCTGGCGCGCTCGAGTTTCCGAGCTTGCGACGACTCCGCGGAGGCTCGTTGGCAGCGAGAAAATAATCAAGTGTCTCGACTCGCGAGAACAGTGCGTGGAAAAAATAGTTGTCGGTCAAGGGTGAAGGATGGAAAAAAAAAAAAAAAAGTATAAACGACGGTGCAAACCATCGAATAACAAAAGACTTGGTGAAAGCGCTAAAAGATGGTAGTTTGTCATCAGGAATCTGTATAGTGTGAAAGGATCGTTAATGAGTATTTGATTAATCATTGTTATTCTTATTCTCGAGATCTATATTTTTTAGCCGCATCACGAAGCGGATGGAGTGTATTGTGCAACTCGTAAATTGATAGGACGAAACACTTCAATTACGTACGCTGAAATGTTATAAGTTCGACGCATGGTCGTATACGTAGATGGAAAAAAAAAAAAATGGGAAAAAAATTTATTTAGATAGGGAAAAAAAAAAAAGAGAAAAAAAAAAAAAAAAAAAAAAAAAAAAAAAAAAAAAAAAAAAAAAAAAAAAAAAAAAAAAAAAAAAAAAAAAAATTCCGGCACTGTACTTTTGACAGAAAGTTTTTTTTAACCGAAATTCTACCGAACGAGACAAATACGTCCAGCAAGCAATTTGGCTTCCTGGCATACTCTTTTTTCTAAGTTTCCGTTTTTTATTTTGAAGACCACGTTCTTTCATTTTTTTTATTTTTTTCATCACGACTTTGCTTGGAAAGGTCGTGCAAAGTTGTTCAGGAAACAAAAATACTTGAAAAAAAGCTGTATTTTTTTTTTTAACGTCCAAAGTTATGAGCATTCTGGAAAAACTCGAAAATCAACTAATTCAATGAAATTCCTCATAACTTTTGAAGCTGACCTTCTGTTTGAACCTGTACAAAATGTAATTAAAGCTGGCTTCGAGCTTTTTATTTCAATGTTTTAAACTGTCTACGACATGGTACAAAGTAAATCGCGAAAAAACTTTGCTCCACCAGGAATCTGTTAAAAAGAGGAGATTCCTTTTTTTTTTTTCAAGCGACCTTGTCCGACCTTTTCCGAGCAAAGTCAAGAAGAAAAGAGTAAAGAGAATCAAAGAAATGATCGTGTTTGGTGGCCTTTGAAATCTGGATTTTCCGATACACCTATATATATGGCCAGACAACTAATTCGTTGAACAACGTAATCGTCCAATACTAATACATCACGGGCAGCACCAATCGCGCCGAGTCACGTCGTCTCCGATGCTTTCATTTGTTCCCCGATAAAAGTCTCTCTCCTGTATATCCAGAGCTTGCTGATGGGACTGATAAAATTGTTCCGGCATGCCGCTGGCAATCAAAAAACCTATAGACACAGATACCTACGCGCGAGGCACACGAAAACACACCATATCTGTTACGCAACGCCACGAGAAAAAAAGTCAATGTTGACACGAGTCACGCGAGACTATTGGTTTCCGAAGTGGAAAAAACAGATGACGGGACGGGAGGGGGGTGTTACGCAGATAGAACTTAAATGGACGGATGAGCGCAGAATTCGTCGTTGCCTCTGACTTTCGTTTCTTATATGTACTGACATAACAGTAAAAAAAATGCCTCTCGGCCTCTGTTGTGGAACGTATGATGATCATATATTGTTTCGACGTTTTCGAACGTTGGACGGTTTCGCGTGGCCCAATTTCGTTCCCAGCGTGGAGGAATCCCATTGACGATACCCTCGAGGCCTTCGACCTTCGATGAGCCGCACGTGTATTTTCGCCGACGGGAGGCTTATACGTATCTACATTCTATGGACTCTCTTTTTCAACGATGTTGTCGCACGCGCGTCGCCCCTCCCAACGGTTCATTTTTTCTTTTTTCTTTCCGGGGCTAAGTATTGTTTACTCGCCAGGCTTCTCCCAAGCGAGATGATGCGCGATTCCATCGAAAATACGTAAAGATACATCGAGCGACCGGGCGAGGCTCGTTGCACAAGAGATTCATCGAGTTTTGTAATGTATTTTTGTATCGATTGATTGTTTTGTTCAACCTTTCTGTGAAGATGTTTTTTTTATTTTTCCGATCATACGAATAAATTTATCGTCTCTCTTCGAAAAACCCAAGATTCGGCGAAAGCTTTTTTTGTCGTTCCAAAAATTACAAACGAATCATTCAACGACTTTACAAAAAAGCAGATCTTGCTCAGCGGGCTACACATAACAACGAAAATCGGCGCAAACAAGTATACTCGTCTCGTGAAAAAAATATTTTGGCAAACCTACGAGATTATTAGATAGGAGAAACCAAAATTATGAGTCATCTTTCCTGACTGATATCATTTTTATCATCGTGTATCACCGAGCGATGTACAGTACGAGTCCACAGTTTTTATAGTTTCTCGTACCGTTGTTGATTTCAGAATACGGACAAAAAACACTCCATTTACGAAGAATGTTGTACGGATTTGAAAAATTTTGCGCTTACGATACGAACGGCCGGGGGGGTGTAAAAGAGTCAGTCTTACGTAAAATGTGTAGATGTCACCTTACGTAATTAACGGGATGTTAAAATGTCGGGTCATTATATTTTTCACTGAATATTAAAAAAAAAGTCGAGTTACGTAACCGAAAAAGAAGAATGCACGGGAAAAATTCTAGAACCATCAATCAAATTTGGTCCCGAAAATCCTTAATATTTTCCAAAACAGTTACAGAATATTAGAGTCAATGAAAACACAAAACAAAACAAAAGCCCAGAAGAAATTGAATGAAAATCCAGGTCAAGCTCGGCCAGCGCGCGTTACATAAATTTCACCGAACCCACACTGATGCGCTGCCGAGAGTTGTAAACACACGGTGTGTCCATTGCGTGCGCGTCGATTTGCGGGCCCGAGCCCAATTAGAGGCCGGAAAAAAAAAGGGAGGAAACGGAGAAAAGAATAAAAAGCGAAAATTGAGGAGGAGCGATTCCCATTGTTCGCAATCGGCTCGGCTCTCCTTCGGCCGTAAAATCGAAACGAAAACACCACCCGTGGGAGAGGATGCTGATGATACCGCGAGCGGATCGATCGAAGCAATTGTTCGCGCGCGATATACGTAATCGGTTTGTTTCAAAAAGAACTAGTTCCGACCGGTTCGACGTTTGCTCGCGCGCCCTTTTTTCCCCAAAGCGTTCGAACGGGTCCATTGGGGCCATTTTTCAAAGCCCGAGAACGCGTCAAGGTGAACGCACACGCGCGAGCATCGTATGTACTATGGGAAAAGAAATAGTTCCCAAATCAAATCGAGAGGCGGCGGACGGATTGTGTGAAATTTCGCTGAGACTGCGGCCGTTTAGTGGGTCATCGACCAGATCGACAAATAACGCTGGCCTTGCGGAAGCTGATATAAGTGTTTTCAGGCTCACGGACGCCGCGTATGAACTAGTCGTCATCGTCTATTCATCATCGGAAATTAATCTGTTTTCGTCGATTCTTCATCGGTAATGGGATTTGTGCCTTTCTTTGAATGAGTTTGCTAACCCTTCTGACCAAAGTGTACTGTACCGAAAATAAACAAAAAATTCTTACATCTAATGCTTGCGTGTGGCCATCAGTGTGCGCGTGGATTTTTAGAAGTACACATTAAGATTGAAGTTTATGTGTTATTTATTATTCGTAATACGAATGTCCAAAAAGTTACTGGTTGCCAACTGATTGCCAAGTGAAAGTTATTTTTCTTTTTATTAAAATATACTAGAAGACAAGTTGTTCGGACAAATAAAAGTTAATATATTTTAATTGAATTACTTCAGTAGTCATATTTCATTGTAATTCTGGAAACGCACATGAATTGATTTGAATTTTTTTTAAATAATCTGGCATAATTCTTTGCGCTTCGAAACTCATGATATTCACAATTATCTGTCACTATAAACTTTTAATATAAATTGGTAGCTAATAATGACTTTTGCTCACAAATTATTATGATTGTAAAAAAAAGCACTTGCATGAATAATGTTTATCATTCAAATGTAGAATGTATATAAGAAAAAAATAAACCCCGTTGTTACTCGTAAAAGTCATAAACTAAGAGGAGGTTGAAATTTCTGCTTTATATCGCCAAGTAGTCTTTAAAACAGTCGTATAACATTTTATCTTGCCTTGTTTATCATACTCACGTTTGCCAAGTAAATCAAAGTTGAATTCGAGGTTAAATAATAGAAAAAAGTAATTTCGTTGCTGTTATATTTGCAAAGCTTCCTCAAATATTCTGGCAGTATGCGTCATACAGTAGGAAGTCATTCTTTACATGATAGAAAACAAAACCATTCGATAGCCAAAATTACGAATTGTTACGTCAGTTGAGAGAAAATACCTACATTCTTGTAGATATAAATATTTAAAAAAGGAAACCAAAAAACAATTAACCTTACACGTGTACACTTGTTTACCGAATTGCTGCTGTCAGCAGTGAGTCAATAGAACTTTATCCAAGACTTCACCTAATTTAGTGTAATACATTTTTAAAATAAAATGAATGCGAAAAATCCGTGAAAATATATTTTATTACAAAAACAGGAGATCGACTCAAATGAGTGGGTAAAGCAATAGTATTAAACAGAAATTTACGTATATATATACAATGAAAGCATGCAGGTGAGTGTATAAATGTATATGTGTCTACGTTTAGTCATTGGAGTAAACAAAACCAGGTTCTCAATATTGTCGTGTTGCAATGCTCCACTATCTCTTGATGAATGTCCAGAAATGGTTCGCGGTTGTAATCATTATATTTTCCTATATGCTGACTAAATATGTTTTGAATAAAACATACCACGAGTATTGTCGCGCGAGAGAAGAGGCGCTTACGTTTAGTTCTCCACAAATATCGAGCAGCAATGAACGAAAGCAACCTCGAAAGAGACGGCGTGACGCATCAACAACGAAACGATTAGGAATATCAGAGTGACGTAAACCGTTAGTATTGAACTTCATTGGCTCTGATTGGTCTTTGGCCGTATAGGAAAGAAAGGAACTGAAACAAAAGCGAACTTATTCTTTCGACCGTTCAACGATGTACCAATTAATGAAAATTCAGTCGAAGTTACGAACTTTCATCGGCATTTTTTTCACTCGATTCCATCCGAAAGTATGAATCGATGTATTTATCTGGATCGCATTGTCAGGCTTATTTAATTTTGAAACCAAAAATTCCTACGGCTGACGGTCGTTGTACATTAGTCATGCTTACTCGAGATGACGAAAGGAATATTACCGACGTTTTTGAAACATTCCAAAAATCCGCGTCACGAAAATCCAGCGGTACAATAAGTAACGTATGTAAGTACCCAATAAGATAACGAAACGAAGCAGCTTCCAATCGTACATGTACATTACACAACGCGTCACTCCAAAAATGATCGCGAAACACCCAACCGCACACCTGAATAAAATACAGCCCCTCGAGCGACGGTCCGCCTACCCTTTTTTCTTTTCGGTACCAAAAATTTACGCTCGATCGCGCGCTCGCGAAATCCGCAAAAGTTCACGCCGACGTTATACACTTCACCCAAATGCACTCCTCTCCAGCGACTGGCTGCATTATTATACAGAGCAGCCGATCGCCGGACGCGCGGAAATAAAAAACGCCGACGGTACGGAGAAACACTTTACTCGCGCACTCGCATCAGGGAGGGTATGGATCATTAGAGCAATGGATGAAAAATACGTGAGTCGATGAAAGGAAAAAAAATCGTTTTGACTTACGGTGCGTGCGGCTGGCCAAGTCGCGGGAAAGTTTCCCGGGTCGGGAACAACCTGGAGTGCGACGGAGTCAGATCGAAAGCTTATATACCGCGCGTGCGATGCAAGCTGCGCGCGGAGTTGTCTCTCTCTCTCTCTCTCTCTCTCTCCATCGTTGTCTCACTCCCGCCTCCGATCTCTTTCGCCGACTCTCGTCGTTACGGCTCCCCTACCCGTTTCCGAGCCGCTTGCGCGCGTATGTACATCATACATACGCAGGAATATTACATTGTGGGTGTGAGGGAGTAGAGAAAAGATGTTCAGTTGCACTGTATAATAAAGTATACAGAAGCTCCTCGCGGTTCTCCTTCGAGGGAGGTCTTCCTCGAGGGGACGCTTTTGCTGAGCTCTGTTTCTTCCCGCACGCTCTTTTCTTTTCGCCCGCTCACATATACACGCGTCTCCATCGCACGCCTACGAGGCATGCACCTGTTGCGTCTTCGTTTTTACATTATAATACGGGCAGGAGATCCATCGCGCGGTTGTTTATTTTCGATTCCAAAAGTATCCCTCTTGTTGTGCCATTGACCGTCAGTGATCACATAACACCGCATGCGCCTCATTTGCCGGATCATCTTGCGCGTATAGGGCAATTTCGGTCCCACGATCGGGGCTTTATTCTTTTGTTTCGATCCTCGTCGCCGCCGTTATGAGAGAGAAGAATTTTTATTGCCATTTTTGTTTCTGCTCCCCGCATAGTTCGCGCGAGGAAGCAAAACGAGGACGCGAGTCACGCACGCGCGCAAGATTCACAAGATCCGAGCTCGGGAGATCGAAAACACGCTCGGAAAGGATCGCGGCGCAACGGAGAGGGGACGAGCCATTGTGTCAAAGTCCGAATGTTTGTACAACATTGTCGAGACAGTACGGAAAATCTCACCGGCGCTTTCACGTGCTGTTTTTTTTTTTTTTTTTTTCATCGCCCACGCGCGAGGCCGTTCAGTCGCCGATCGTTGCGCCACGGCCCGCCATTTTTAGCGATCAGCAATACAACAACAACGAAGACGTGAGTATGTGTTGCTGCATGCGTACGCTGTCGTACTTGTCCGTGTATAAGTAGTACACGTTCAACGAACCCGACGCAGACGGCCTTGTGAGGCTGTGCCTGCATGCTTATTATAGTATAACGGACAGTGTACAAGTAGTGCTGATTCTGAGGTACGGTGGAATAAGTTCCAGTCGCATGATTGTGCGGGAAGGGGTTGTCCGATCGGCTTGTATCAAAACGCACTGCTGGTTTTTTACTTCCCATTTTTTAGTAACCACGTGAGTTATGCTGTGTTAATGTTTATAATCATTTTCAATATTTATTTCAACTAATTAGTACAAATTTGTCGTGTTCATACGACTGCGATATTAAATAGTGACGAATTGAGCGATTGAGATCGGAGTTTGGCTAATCGTTCATTTATTTATGGTACTAATTACGACATATTCATTATTTCAAAGTTGATAATCAAATTGTCTCGTATATATTCGTGAATTCACACGTTTTCTTTGATTCTCGGATGGTGATAATCTTCTTACCATTATTTAGGTGTTGACCTTTCCATTTTTATTCAATTATTCAAGACCAGTTAAAGTAATTAATCATACCATTTTAAATCTCGTCAAAATAGAGTACTTATTGGCAAACATTTGGCAGAAACTTCGTTATTATATTTATTGTTCATATTATTCCTTGAAAATGACCATTTTTCCATAATAATTGAAACAACTTTATTTGTAAAATAACCTCGTTGTTTGGGACAAGTTTGCTGATATTGGTCCGAAATCCATTCTATATCTGACTATAAGCACACGCGTACATACGAGCCGAAAACGGATCGATTGCAAATCTTTAACGCGGGATTAAATTTAATTCATGGATGTTTGAACGAGTTGCATCCGGCGAAAAATGGTGTCCGAGAGAGCGAGAGACCGGATACACGCGCGACCGGCCAAAACAATATTGTCGAATAAAAGCCCAGCGCAGGAAGTCGCGATGATAAGATGATCGGGCGAATCTGACACCCGAACGCCGTATAGGTATATACTCCGTCCTGGCAGGAGTCGTTACGGATACGATTGCTTTCTCTCCCGCACCGTCCCTTGGCTACACTCGAATTGGAATTTGTCGGTGGTATACAGATGATACAGATGTTTGTGCAACAGTACGAATTCAAATCATTTTTCTACTCTAACAGGTGTCATTCGTCAGGTAGCACGAGCCATTTACGGAACAAGCGATGGTTAAATTTGCACAAAAGACTAACCATACGTTTTTGCAAGTTATGCGCGATCGCTGCACTTTCATCGAGTTGGATGAAAAACGCTCCTCGGAACAAACAACTTTTAGACCTTGTCGCGTGGAGAATGATACTTTCAATGTAAAACATTTATTTTCCGAAATCTCATTTTGTCATTGAAGATTTGTCGTACAATATTGAATGAAAAAGTTTTCTGGCGTAATACTATTTTTCTCAGCCGATCGAACCTTCTCACAGAATTTCGCGCTTGTTCCAAAATATGCGTCACGCCGCGAAAAAAGGACGACGTATCCGAATTTTCCCTTTTTCAATCGGGTACGAAGAAACATAAGGCATCACCTATATACACGCACAAAAGAGGAATCGAGCGATGATATACGACCGCACGCGATTTGCGTGCATTTGTCAAACACACGCTGTTCTCACCGACTGTGAACAAGTATAAGTAGTTGCGCGCGAAAAAAAAAACTCCAGCCCGAAAAATTCCACGTATTCACAGGTCTGGAGCGTAGATCCGTACGTACAGCGCGCAATGATTTATGGAAGAGTACGCGGAGAAGTGCGGGGAAGGAGATGCACGGGGAGCACGAGCGACGGAGTGCGACTCGCTGTGCTTCATGCTTGCGAAAGACTATCATCATCGTCAGCATGTACCTTTCGTTTCCGGTTCCTATCATGGTTTCTGTATTCCGCATCGCGGCGCGGTGATTTTTGGACGCGGCTGATCCACGCACCGCGGGAGAAAACCATGTACTCGGAAAACTGCATCCTCCCGCCCGACAGTGCATCAGCAGAAAAGTCCCGTGAATCGTCGTCGCGGCAGACGCGACAACCAGGAAAGTACGGGGACCAGAAAAAGATCTCCGCCGATGCAGCGAGTCGCGCACGTGAACAGCAGCAGGCGCTGTTAGAATCGGCGTCGGGAGCCGCGCAGCGCCGATAATACTCCCGGCAATCGCGAGAGAATAATCCCTCCCGGCGCTGTCGCGCCGGCTCGATCCGCCCGACGATCGTGTTTTTTTCGGCAGCCGATCCCCCCGCGGACCGCCGATCGGCTTCTGTCAAGTACCGTCCGCTGTTATTGCTCGCGCGATTCGTCCGAACACGCGTTCCGCGCGCGTGCTGTCCTTCTGCCGATGCCGGAAGATACTCGAGTCGCAGCCCTGCGTTTCGGATCGCGTTGAAAGGATGTCTCGTTGTTCGACGATTCCCTGATCCTCGAAAAAAATGAAATAAAATTCCCCGTACGATCGGCGGGCGATAGCGAGCGTTGCCGAAAGCTGCCGGTTTCCGTGCTGCGAAGCTCCCTAAACCGCGTTGCCGATGCATCCGAGATATACATCCATAATAGTAAAGCCACTTTGCCCGCGGTGTCCGTCTCGCTCCGACGCTCGCGGCGAATGAAAAATTAGCGGATCAATGAATCACCGAGGCGGCAGAGTTGAAACTCGAACATTAAAGTCTCGCGCGCAACCCTGAGCGACGAGCCACCTACGCATGCACACGATTGTAAATCAACGAGCGTGGCGGTGGTAAATGTTACGCGCTACTTCGGCGTAACAATGCATACTCGCGCCGGCACGCTATATACAGCCGGTCTATTCGGCCGATATGTGCAGCGAGCGCCGATTTTCCAGGAGATCGACGTCGTACGGAAGATAAGAATGTTTTTTTTTGTCGCCTCTCGAGTTGGGTAATCGAATGATTCGATGTTTTCGGGATTTCGTTCGCTTGGCTGTGCCGACACGGCTTCTTCGGTTGTGATTCCGACTGCGTTAATGGTATAATGAGACTGCGACTTTGTCAACAACGATCGACTTCCAAATACCATGTCCTCTGACGGAAAAATGAAAAATGAAAAAAAAAATTGCTCTCGGCGGGTATTCCTGACGCAGCGCTCGAGCAATACCGCGAACTTATAAATAGCAATTTAAAACAAATAAATCCACTCTGCTATCAGCTATCGCTCCACCATCCATCGCGTTATATGCGATTGCTAATTGTGGTCTACCGTCAAGGAGATTCTTATCGCGTGAATCGCGTCTCGAGTTTGAGGTATCGTTCAAATAGGGACGATAACGTAATTCCTGTTTACTCGCGGCGATGAAAACATGGATTACTATTATTATTGCTATCACTCGGTCCCGCATCGAACAAAGGTTTCGGGAAAAGCGCTTGAGCCGTCACTTATTTGCCCGATCGTATCGATGTACGATTGATCCGAGTGGATCGATAACACTGAGAATCACAGCTAGCGTGCATTTTCCATCCGTCTCTAAATTTACAAGCTACCGTGAATATTTCTGCGACATATTCCAGCATGAATCACCGGCACCTGCGAACAGGGGCAATCGAATCGTAAGTACTGTGCGGATATCGAAACGTTCCTTTTTGCCACCAGTCGCGCGGCAAACAAAACCCATTGTAAAAACTCCAGCGGCGATCGCGGAACAAGTGTCCTGATTCCCAAACTGTATGGACGAGACTACGGCGCGACCCGCCCACGCCCGTGTACGCACACAGACCGAACAACGGGAGCAGGCGGATAAACAACAGCAACAAAAACGAGGGAAAATTGAGGCGAGCGGGGCCGGGCCCTTTGTTCGATCGGGGGGCCCCTTTGAGCGGCCGGACGCAATTGCCGATCAAAATGGCACGGGGAGCACCGCGGCGCGCATGCGGCTCTCCCGATTTCCAGCCTTGACCTCCCCCGCGCGCGCGCGGAAAGAAAAGAAAAGGGAAAACAGCGAGAAGAACAAGCAGCAGCGCCCACATCCGCCGGCTCGTTCTTTTTGTCATGCAAATGCCCCCCCCTGTACCGTGCACCCCCAATTGGCCCGGCCGCCTCGGCGTTGGCTGGAGGAATATTGTTATCATCGTCGTCGTTATTATCGTCGCAAGCAAGCGCACAGCCGCGCGAACGGACCCCGAGGCTCCATCCAACGGTCCCGCCCCTCTCGTCTCGGCATCGTCAATCGTTTCTCGAGCCCGGCGCGCTCCTGATTCTCCCCCCCCCCCTCCCCTCCTCCTCCCCATCCCGCCATCCGCGGGCGGCTTGTGGATTAATACAAACCCTGCTGCTGCAGGTACACATGGACACGCACCGAGGCCGCGATCTGGTTCCTGGGACTCGGCGATTTCACCCACCGCCGCCGCCGCGCGTAGCGCGCACGCTCGTCGGGTGATCGCCCGATGATGATGTTATTTCGCTGTGTACAGACGAGGGAGGGGAACAACAACGCGTTGCCGATTTTCATCGCCGTCCATCCCGCGTGTGTTGTACGCACGTGCAAACTCTCGCGCGCGATCGAACGCGTATCAAGAGACAATACACAGGTAATGGCCCGGGCGCACGCGTCTCGAACGTTCCCCATAATGTAAATGGTATGATTCGATCAGCGTATTATCGGCGATCGGTGTAATAAGCGTATAATAGTATAATTACTCGTATTCTGACCATTCCTCCCTTTTCCCGCTCCTTTTGCACGATCCGGCCAAACACCTTGGGAAGGTCGTTCTCCCCACTGCCGCTGTGGCTTGATTCCCTCGCGTGCCTAACTTTCCGCCCCCCCCCCCCCCCCCTTAGATCGTCCACAAAGATCTTTAAGCGCGATAAAAGGATCGATCCTTCCGCACGGATGAAAAAGTGCGAAATACATGTTATGTGGTATATATCGTACAGAGCTCATCAGCTGAACGGGCAATAACAGATGATTCCTAATGAAACTGTTTGTACAGCGTAGGCAGAGCATTACGTACATATGTATATACATGCACTAATTCGCATTTTCCACCATATATAACATTATCCACGTATATATACGCTGTACGGTCGGTATATATGTATACACTGCATATACAACTGTATATATTATTATCACGTGGAATTCGAGGTGTCGAATTATCGCGCAATTGTTATTGTGGCCGCATCATATTATTATATAATGATTGAAAATTATACGCCGTCCGGCCGGTTACTACTGCTGCTGCTGCTGCTGCTGCTTGACGACGAATTACTTGCTTCTTAGATTCCTGCACTTTTTCAATTGCCACAAACAAGTACAAAATCGCCTATTTCCGCTTCTCACTTTCGAGCAGTCTTCCGACCATACAACACTAGTATGGGTCGATTATAGGTATGACACGTACAATCCACGCGCGCGCGGCACTGCGGGCTAGCATTTCAATCCGATCGTTCGCCGGCACGGGGTCGCGTGTCGCGGCACGAGGCCCTTCGCGTCGATCCGATTCACGATGCCACAAAGTGATGGATTTGGGGGTGGGGTGCGGGGGCAGGGGGCCCTTGGGGTGAACCAAATAAAAGAAGCAAAAAAGGGAGGAATTTAAAAAAACGAAACGAAAAAAAAAAAAAAAAAAAAAAAAAAAAAAAAAAACGAAAAAACGGCGAGCGCGCGCGCCAACGCGCTCGGCTCGTAATACTCGAAGAACGATCGCGGAGCAAGTTGGATACGAGCTGCGCAGAAAATGTCCTCGACCGACGGGGAAACCTCCTCGCCGCGTCTCTCCCGGGACGAGCAACGAAAAAAAAGACAAACGATCATCCCCCCGGACCCCCCGAGTATCGGGCGCGAAAGGCGCGTGTTAAACTCACTTACCTAATCATAATACACAATTGAAATCCCGGCCGGCTCGTCCGCCGCGAAGGCTCCCGCTGTATTGTACGGTATATGGTTATCCGCTGCGACTGCCGTCGCGGGTAATACCCTGCGATACGCACGATTATGGCTGTCCCGTACTCTTTTGAGAGCCCCGCGTCCGCTGATGGGGGTTGCCCACGACTCCTCGGGTAATGCACGTGCAGTCGTCGCTCGGAGCTCTGATGATGGCCTTTGCGTCGGGCGCCCGTGAATGATCGACGACGGTGGTGCCGGGAGGATCGTCGCGTCCTCGTTCGAGTGCACGGGGTGTACTGTACGTGGGGGGGGGGGGGGGGGGGGGGGGGGGGGGGGGGGGGGGGGGGGGGGCGCGCGCCGCGGGGGAGCGGGGGGGGGGGGGGGGGGGGGAGGGGGGGGGGGGGGGGGGGGGGGGGGGGGGGCAAAAAAGGTCAGGTCGGCTGGTCGACGCGCAAAGAGAGAGAGCTGACTGAACGAGGCGTCGTTCCTTGGGCCCTGGTCGTGCTGCTACTGCTGCAGGTCGGCCCACGCCGCGCGTCACCAAGTCAGCAGCAGCAGCAGCATCATCATCATCATCGGCGGTGGCAACCCCCCGTCGTCCGCACCGTGTCGATATCTGCGCGTGCCCTCTCGCGCTCGCGCGAGCCGCCTTCCTTTGCCCCCCCCCACCCCCCCGCCCCTCGTCCCACCGTCCCCGC
>JAPYYV010009520.1:0-11881 GCA_030522625.1 Copidosoma aretas | reverse complement strand
CTCCGCAAGTGGCGAAAAACGTCATTCGTTCATATATAAGCGCAATCATTCCCACTCGATACCCGACTCCTTCGTTGTCTAAGGCAGAGAGCACACCGTTAGCCTTACTGATGAGTCCAGGTGTGCTCTCGGGACGAAACATCTTTTTCTCAGCTATAGCACAAGCACGACCCCGCTCCGCTTCACTATATATATACGTGTTCCGAGAGTTTATTTACTTGGCACTATTTCAGTGAAGATTTTATTGGATTTAGTATTTTTTTTTTCAGTGGGTTGCACTTAGAAAATAGGCAACAATGTTATAAAAGGAGTTATTTTGTACATAGTTTATATTATAATTCAGTTACGTACTCTATTGTACACAGGCACTGCACCTTTTATTTTCTTATATGCATCACTTCGCACTATAGTAAGCCTTCGCAATCAGTGCAGAAGCAATGAGGTGAGTCGCTAAAGCGCCTTCATGCATCAGTTACTACTCCTTTGATTAAAGTATACCTACTCATCAGCAGTGTGTTTCCGCGATCAGTTGTTTAATGGTCGGCGACGAGCATACTTCGTGTTTCCGCGGAATACCACTGCTATCCAGTTCAGTCAGTGTTATTTCGAGAAGTTGTTAGGTTCATTAATACCATACATACATCTCACGTATTTGTGAACTCAGTGAATGCAGTAAAGATTCTAGTGCAATACGATTAAATAATAACAAGACGATACACGGTGAAGTCCTGTGTTTCCGGAATTTTCTTGAAAGAAATTCGGGATGTGATGTTATTGCTTGAGGTATCATTTTTCGTCCGTAATATACATAAGTGTATCCATATAAGTGTACGCGTGTTTGAGGCCTCAAAATTTCCTTAGCAAACTGCACCAGTGAAATTGGTTAGAAAATAAAACGAGGTTTTATGATCGATAGCAGTAGTATTCAGAAGACCAAGTGCGTTAGTTGTGTTTGGAACCGCGTGTGCGCACGATAGATATTTAGCGACGGTGGAGACTCGTAGAGTACTTGACTACTGCACCTTCCTGCGGACGAAAGTCATCTAATGGGTGTATTTTGACACTTACCACGTTTACACACGTGACGTTATCATCGACAAAACTACAGCAAGAGGTAAGTTTTTCCATTTTACTTAATTCTTATAGGTGCCATGAGAATGTCATAAACAAATATAGCATGAATACATGCAGCTTTACGAGAACTGTGTTAAAATTTTGCCTCATCCTCTGTTTTTTATCGAGAAAATTCTTCGTAGAAAGTTCCACACGTATCACAGACAATCACAGACGTTATTCAACGCGCTTGCTGGTCCCGTCATTGTAGCTAAAATGCCTTTGTACCTATACAGTCTTGCTTATTGCAAATTATAATTATCTCAAAAGCATTTTAATACATACACATATCACCGCATTGCGGAAGCGCGAGGAGTATGTGAAAGACACGTGTATATCGATGGTGGTTGTATATTTGTTATTCATTCGAGGAAATTTTTCTGAGAATCATCATGCATGCAAATATTTTAACTAGCATAACGTATACTTCTGGGTGAAAATCAGCTGGAAAAAATAAAGACACCTACTGACGCGAGCTCCCACATCTTAAAATCAGGCTATTCACAGTGTCAACGCAGAAGTCACAAGAAAAACGCTGGCTTGTGCATCTTTGTTCATGGAAACGTTAGCCTACTCGATAAAACAGACGTTGAAGCACAAGCGCTTGAGTCTTATGCTTCATTAGACATAAATATAGTGGCCAAAACTATTCTTCCGTTTCCTGTATATATGCTTTTGCTTTCAGCTCTCTGCTTCTGCTTCGCCACCGTGAATAGCCTCTACGTACAGCAGATTGAGAAGAGTTAACAGTTTGCGTACTGTCGGTGTTACATGTATGGGTGGCAGCGCGGGCAGAGAAGGGGGTAGCCGAGATTTTGCAGACGTTTCGGACTACAATACAATATTCGTTAATATTAGTTCACAGTACATACTTTGCACATGTTGTCCTTAATACGAATATAATATACATGCAAGGAGGATGTCATAAGATTTGTTCAATTATACAGTCCAGCGCGCTCCGGGCGTCCTCAGAGCCATATATATTTATATATACACATAGGTATGCATATCTCTTAAATTGTATACCTATAAATATGGCTGTAAGCGCGCCCGGAGCGCACCGGACTGGATAATTCAACTAATCTATTGAACGTCAACTTATGACCCATTTATAGTGAGTGCTGCAAGCAACAGCAGCCGGCAGCAGAGTAGCAACAAGTGTGAGACTGAAGAACCTTACTACCTTCAAGAATGGATATTTTTGAAGTGAAACTTTTATAGCCGTATATACAGCGCTTTAGAATTCGGAGTACTTAAAACCAATGCAACGCAACGAACATCTGTCCGTCCGTCCGTCCGTCCGCCGCCACTTTGGATGATCTCGGCACTGCCGACATCGTCCGAAGCATGGACAGCGTTCGGCCACATGCGGCAGTCGGTGTGTTCCTTACATATAATTCATACGTTCGTTAATATAAAAATATAATATAAATTATAGTAATGATAAACAAATTAGTTTATATACATATATACATACGCAAAAAAAGGCACCTATTTATCTCTGGTGTATATGCATTCGAAACACACTATATAATAAGGATTGAAAGAAAAAATAAATATCGTATCTCGAAGGAAAAAAAAGGACTAAAAAACAATATCAACATTGTTCAAAGAGGGCAGCAGCAGTATCGAGATAATTATTAATTAATACGACAACATAACCTCGACTTTTCTTATTTCGTGAATATCTTAATGAAAACAAGGTAAAACATTTGTAAAAAAATTATGGCTTGTTTCTAATATTAATATCAGTGCACAAAGTATTTTAAAATGATTTTGCGATAACATAACCTTTAAAAATATAAAAAGAGCTGTATCTCGAAGGGACAGCGAGATAGGTCAAAAATAATAATATTTACGGGTTTCTGAAAGGGGAAATAAATTTCGAGGCGCACAAATAGAGGGTCATTGGTTATATATACAACCATAGACTTATACAAATAGACCGCGCATTCAAGCATAGATCTTGTAGCCAACATCTCGGGAGTGGGGGAAAGGCCGGAGGATCCCCGTCTCCTTCTGACATCACTCCCTCTATTTCTCATCAGCAGTAGTTAGAAGAAGATAGAGATCCTCCGGCCATCTCCCGCACCCCTGAGATGTTAGCTACAAGGTCTATACTTGGATACGCGGTCTATCTGTATAAGTCTATGGATACAGCGATACAGCATAATCTCAATTTTTCCTATTTTGGATATATTTCGATAAAATGACGGTTAAAAAATTTGAAAAAATTTTAGCATGTTTGGAAAATTAACATGAACGTGACCAAATATTTTTAATTGATTTTTGACAACACAACCATCAAATAACAGAAAAAGCACTGAATCTCGAAGGGAAAGCAAGATAGGTCAAAAATAATAATTTTTACGGGTATCCTAAAGGGGAAATAAGTTTCGAGGCGCATAAATAGAGGGGTGTTGGTTGACGATACAACATAACCTCACTTTTTCCTATTTCGGATATATTCCGATAAAATGAGGGTTAAAAAATTGAAAAAATTTTAGCATGTTTTGAAAATTGATATTTAACGCGACCAAATATTTTTAAATTGATTTTATGACACCAAAACCTTAAAAAAACAGGATATAGATGCACAAACCACGGAATCGGATTAAATACAGATTATATGATTGTGAGATGTTTATGATATCCATTAGTATATGATTGATATACATAGATATACTGCTTGTGCAAAGGGTCCTGACATTCCTGAATATGGCAGCCCGTCTGCCACACTGTCCCTGAACACTCTGTTGCAGATGCAACCCGCATATTGCTGACTGATACCTCATCTTCCCTTTTATTGCGGCTATTTACTAGTGTTTTTTCGGACTGCCGCCGCATGTTTTATCAATATTTGCATCGGATTGTTGTTCGTTGTTGTTGTACTCGTGCAGAGAATATAGCAATATCCCTTTCATTCAAAGGTAATCGACAGCTCGTTGAGCTTTAAATAAATTGACAATAAAAAGTGGCTGTAAGTATCTACGTATAAGCACATAAATAGACAAGCATGAACTCGAAGTGCCATCGTTTCGCTCAAGTAAACTAATTAATAATCTAGATTTAAAATGACTCTTCGGCGAGTCTTTGGGCCACCTTTGGCTGTCAAAGAGTTCCCTACGGCCCGTCTACTGTAACCGAAGATGGCCCGGGTTTGGCATAAGCATGGGCATTGGCGCGCCTTCGGGCGGACGACGCTAGCGTGCCAAATATTCGGCGTGTCGAACACTGCCTGTACTCGGACTGAATACGAATATATAGGTATAGTATTGATGTAGTATGTCTTTTCAAGTCCACTGATAATTTTTAACTGATAAATATCATCTAAAATGAGTACTGCGCGGCCAATGCAGATGGAACGCTAGGCGTCAGTCAAAAAATCATCTTTAGTACATATAATAAGACCCAGGGAACATAAGCCATTAGTTATCAACGTGCAGATTGATAAGTACTGTTTCCGCCCACTAGCGCTGTTTTCCTTACTTTGGCAACGGCTGTCTTTGTCTGCTGCACTCACTATAAGCATGGTCGTACGTAGCACGGGGACAAAGAAGAAAATTACGTAAAATTTGCAGGCATTTATACTTGAATTTATGTGTACGAGATACATACTAACGTTTATCAGTATCAGTTTTCAGTTAATGAGCGTGGTCTGTAACTTACATGTATGATTTAAAGTAGTTTATATAATAATAATAACACGTAATATTTTATATGAATGTTTTTAAACCAATTAATATATGTTATGGAAACATTTAAATGTCAGCTGATAAAACGTTCTTAAAACATTTTTCATTCCTGTCTAAAACGTTTTTAAAATGATTTTACAATATTGCTCATTTTCTGCATAATTGTTGTGCTCAAAATTATTCTTTATTTTGTATTCAGTGATATCGAAATGACTTCGTCATAATAATAATATTAGTCTAATTTAAAAAAAAAATTAAGAAATAAATGTTTGGGAGATTCGAACGTTTGTACATCTTACCGGCAGGCCTTCCCCACACACACACTTAGGAAATTCTATCCAATCTTAAAAATTTTTAATTAATTTTTACTATTATTTCTGTACTTCAGTTGCAAATAATAAAAGAAAGAACCCACGGAACCTGTAGTTTACATGGAGTTAAATCGTGGATTCGGTACTATATTCGATCTGGCCAAGTGGTTTACGTAGTTGCGTATTGATCTGTTGTGTCAAGCTGCAAGTCTCGTACAGCACTTATTTTCTTGAAACTTCAATAGCTACTCCAGACACTGGGGTGTCCCCGTGACCTTTAGGCCTTCCAGGCAGTAACTTAACGTTTTTAATTTATTTTTATGCGTAGAATACGACTTGTCAGGGTATCAAGCCAAAAGCCTGAGGGTTTTTTGGTTTATTGCGATTATTTAAACAAAATATTTAAAAATTCCTCATTCCGTTAAAATAAAACCTTTTTTTGTTCTATGGCCCATTTTAAGCAAAAAAGGTTTCTTGTAATTTTCTCGATAAACCTAACTTTTTCCTGTTAGAATTTATTAATTTAAGAAAAATAGCATTTATTCCAATTATTACGAATTTTTTGCGGAAAAATAAAAGGTTCATCGGACAAGTCACAGGATATATTTTAGGTTTTAAATTAGTCCATGAATGAAGAAAAAATTTCCTTTCAACGAAATTTGCAACTTTTAAAATTTTTCTTTCGTTAAACAAATAACAATTGCAAATTTCATCGAAAAAAAATTTTTTCTTTATTCATTGACTAATTTAAAACCTAAAATATATCTTGTGACTTTTCCGATAAACCTTTTATTTTTCCGCAAAAAATTGGTAAAAATTGGAATAAATACTATTTTTCTCAAATTAACAAATTTTAATAAGAAAAAGTTAGGTTTCTCGAGAAAATTACAAGAAACCTCTTTTGCTTAAAATGGGCCATAGAACAAAAAAAGTTTTTGTTTTAACGGAATGGGGAATTTTTCATTATTTTGTTTAAATAATCACAATTAACCAAAAAACCCATAGGCTTTTGGCTTGATACCCTGACAAGTCGTATTCTACGCACAAATATACGTTCAAAAACGTTACGTTACCGCCTGGAGGGCCTACTGGACACGAGGACCCCCTCAGCGTCCGGAGTAAGTCGCGTATACAGCACTTTCGAATGGGAAATAGAACCGACGTAACGCAACGAAAATCTGTCCGTTCGTCCGTCTGTCCGTCGCAACTTCGGGTAATCTCGGCACTGCCGACGTCGCCCGAAGTATCCACAGTGTTCGGCCGCATGCGGCAGTCGGTGTCTTCGTTACATGTAATGCATACGTTAGGTGTATATATATATATATATATATATATATATATATATATATATCTAAGAGGGTAGCAGTATCGAGGAATTAATTTATGAATACCACCACATAACCTCGACTTTTCTCTTTTTATGTATCTCTTGATGAACATTATTAAATTAGTTCTTTATAAGTGTAAAATTTTTTGCAGTCCAACATCCGTATGTACAAATAATACTTATTTTGAACTTAAAATAAGTTGTAAATAATTATTTTACTGCATAAGATATTTTATGCATCTTTCGTTCAAAGTGCATCTTTTTACACAAGATGCAAACATCTACAACGTAATACGTAACAATTCATAGTAATTTAATAAAAACCATTTAAAACATTTTGAGCAAATCTATTGTCTTTTTGTTCTTCAATACTATAGAGTGATGAGGTGAAATACAAGTCGGTTGATTGATTTTCATTTTTTATATTGGAAAAAAGAATTCACATTATACCTAAACGTGATAATGGGGTAAATGAAGGGGCCCGCAAAAATTCATACGTTGTAGAAACGTTTCTGGAACGCTTAACTTCAAAGTGAACGAGTGTTCGGTACTTTCATAAACTTCAAACATCTGCAGTTGAAGCTGAATAAGAAATGTCTTCGAAACGTTTCTAAAATGTGTTTACAATCAACCCTTATTTAGTGCAGAATAATTGTTTTTAATATATAAAGTTTTGAAAATGAACTACAACTTGGATCTGAAAACGCTGTGAGCAACAAATACCTCGTGCATGAGGTGGTGGTTTCTAAAAGCCTGGTCCGGAGGGACTGAAACAGGCCCATGAGTTTATATAAAATTTCATAAGATGAAAATTTTCGTAAGCATGAACAGGAGAATTTTTTGTATGTTCCTCGGATCTCAATAATAGTTAAATTTGAAAAAAAGAAAAAAGAAACTCCTCTGGAGCACCAGCTGAGATTGTCAGTGCGAGAGGCAAGCATCTTATTAACTTGACCAGAGTATACACTATATCAAGTGGCGCGGTAGAGCCGCATGTCAGTTTGAGCAGATGACATACGGCACTGTGACATTATATACGTCTAAATTCACCTGTCAAAAAAAAAAAAATTTTATGTACCTATATGTTTTATTTTTAGGCTTACCCGGTCTTCTATCTGGCTCTAAACTAATGATTTGAGAAAAAATTATTTCATTTATAGATGCCTTTTAATATTGTTTTTTCAAGATACGTTAACGTAATTTGCTCTTTTCTAGATTAATCACACTTTCTTCCCGACAAGATAGAGTTACCCGCGTATCACTGGGTATTCTAAGGCGATGCAGCGTCACCATACTTTGACCATAGCTTTCTTCGGCTTTCATTAGGGTCTCTTTAAAATGTCATCAAATTCTCAATTTTTACTGTCACTGTTAAAACGTCCTTAACATTAACCTCTGTAACTTCCAAAAATGATATTGTTTTTCTTACGCTTTTCCCGATATCTTATATTACGTTATCGCCTTCTTTCATTTTAAATTTACTTGTATTTCAACGTAACATGAATATTTACTAAGAAAACACATTGGATTCTTTTTTAAATATTTATATTAGCACATTGTGTAGACAAAAGGTTCCGCTACTTCTATTTTATATGAATATACGTATCATATCCACTCTGGCCAAGTGGATAATATGATCACCGCTCGATCTAACGATCCCACGTGATGCCCCAAGTCTGGAGGTTTTTTCTTTCTTCCTATTTCGACTATATCTCTAATTATTTTGTACGAACCTAAGTATTGGTAAATTAATTAAAAACAATTTTTCCGTCAGAAATGTCCACTAAACTTAGTTACGTTCAAGAAACGTTACAGATACTATTTGTGTTTAGCTTTAATATTCTAAAGTTCTATTGCATGTGATACAAAATAAAAAAAAAAAAAAAAAAAAATTAATTGCGAACCGAACATATGTAACTCACGTAATTCCAAAAAGGCTGGTATATTTTTTGAAAATGAATAAATCACGGTCGAATGTAAGGAATTACAAATACATAAGATCGTTTTTTTTTTAAATTTTTTACAGCTGTTTTTATCATGGGGGAATCAAGTAGTTCAAGTTCTGAAACAATAAATCAATCAACATAAAAAAAGAAGAGAATTTGGACCAGTTGAAAAACGATGGTTAGATGGACGAACATTTCACCATAACAAGACCCATGGTGTTGTTTCGTAAGTGTTTAAGTGTTTCAACTGCAATGGATTCTCGCATTTGCAGTTACTTGATTTCTTGTATTTATATAAGCCAATAATATACTAAGATTTATTGTTTTTACAACAGCAAATATTTTTTTATTCCATCTTATTTAATCGCCAGATATTTTTGCTGCAGTACTAGAGATTGCCATGCTATAGCTATTAAATTGGATACGGATGAGCACTTGATGCTCCAAAAAGAACATGCACCCACTTGTTTACGCGATGACAGAGAGAAATGCATATCAATGCGTATATAAAAAATATTGGGATTTCAATGAATTATACAAAGATGCTTGTGAAAAGTAAGAATATATTATTATAAAAGTCTGTATGCAGTTACACTCGATTGTCATTTATATTGTGTTTGCATTGACATAAAGTAGACATTGATTATCACACTCTCCCTCAAAAACATTAAATTTTTTTTGAAAAACATTACAATTTATAATTTGTAATACTTTCACGTGCATAGAAGCATAGAATACAAAACGGTTTTTAATAAATAGTTTCCGTCGCCACCCTATCCCAAGTAAAGACGTCATAAATGACTGATGAAAGACGTCATAATGTCGTCACCAAAGCCGTATCTAAAGACGACATCAGAGACGTCACCAGAGACGGTACCGAAGACATCACCAAGGACGTTACCAAAGACATCTTTACAGGAGTTTTCAAAAACGTTAAACCAAAGAAGTCTACTCCGAGACGTCACCAAAGAGGTACCTAAAAACGTCATAAGATACGTCACAAAAGACGTTCCGACAAATGTAACAATTTATTCATAATTTTCTTTTTATTACTGCATAAAATGTTTTTTTATTTTTCATTAGTAGCTACAATCTTACAAAATACAATAAGAAAAAAAGAACTGCCATGTTCGGGTCTTGCACTTGAGTCTGTCAGAACCGAAGTTGAGTATCTTGCCTACTTAGGCAGAGAGAATCAGATACATTATTTTTAACTTTAGTCGATATAAGGAACAACTTATTCATCTTTTTGATCGTTTTTTTCTTTAAAACTACAAATTGGTATTTTTTTTTTAATTTTTATGTACAAGAAGTAAAATATGTCAAAAATTTTGATTTAAAGAAGTAAAAGTTTGAAAATCAGGTTAACAAAACAAGAAAGCGATTCATGATAATAGTATATTACGCCTCGAGGGGCAAAAGTACGTTATCCTCTCCCAGGTGTGGGTTGCCACTCGAGCCGAGGGCGTGGGTGGTGAACACACGAGAGATAATGTCGTACTTTTGCTTCAAACAGCGAATACAATTTTTTGATATCCTTTACCAACAGTAGGACATTTTTTAACTGATTTTAGGGCTAAATGTGCCACACATTCTCTCGAGTACAGATTGCATTTACCACTTCCTAGGAAAGTATTTCAACGTCTTCCACATGGAAATTGTATCCCGAGCCAGAGGCGAGAGTAGCAACCGTGACGAAGACGTCAAAACACTTTCCTACGAACAGTGGATGCGAATTTTCACCCAGGAGGAAATGTGGCACTTTTGCCCCTGAAATCAGGGAATCTGGAGGGGGAATGGCAAACATAATTTAAAGTTTTAACAATAAACACATGAGATACAAAAAACTCTATATAGTAGTATTCTATTAGCTTATTAAGTACATCATTTTTACACAAAGGTAAAAATTTCATAACTTCTACTTGCGTAATAGTAAAGCTGGACTCAAATAGAATCAGAAGTATCATATTCTCTATGGCATAGCGGGTAAGATACTGAGGTTCGAAATTGAATGATCTAAGTATAAGTCTTAATTCCAGCAGTTTTGTTTTATTTTTTTCGTACAACTTTTGCTATGAATAAATACATCAGCAGTTTAAACAAAATAAAATTTTTTAATTTTCGTAGAGACGTCCCTTACAATGCGTGTTTGGTGACGTCTCTAATGATGTTTTTAGATGCGTCTTGTATGACGTCGTTACTTGGGATATGGTAGTGTTTTCAGATTAGTCACTACACCGTTGTGATCGCTCTGGTCAGATGCGCATTCGTCGCGATTCGTATTTTTCTTACCTAGTGGAAGCACCCACGAAACACTGAGGTTGCTTTTTAGAAAGTTGTGTACAATTGCATGCGTATCAATATGTGATTTCTCATAAGTAGAGTGGAGCTGGATGATAGGGTTTACTTTGGACCTCATGTAACGTAGAAAAAATAATAAAAAAGTTCTTAAGTCTGAATTTTAAACATTTCATCACGTTCCTTCAAACATATATACATTTTGCATTAAATGATCGATAAATATATTTTGAAGCTACTAAAGTATTGTCTACTTAAAAAAAAAATTTCAATAATATTTACAGGTTTCCAGATGCAGCAAAAAAGCTTCCTTTAAATTCGTTGAGGTCATCGATGAAACGATGGAGATCGGAGAAATTTCCCAAATGTCCAAAAGACATTAACGAATCTGGAGAACAATTATCAAATAATCAGTATGATAATATATTAATCAGCAAAGACTCTGAAATAACTGCAGTTCCTGTAACTGATCGTAACGGCAACATGTCTATTATTTTTTATGACAAGCAATATATATTGAAGTATTTATCAGACGTCAAGCAGTTGAAGAAAACAGTACATCGACGGCACCTTTCACACCAAGCCCAGAGTGAAGAAAGTTTACCAATTACTAAATATTTTAGGATTGAAAGCTGGGCACGCAAGTACTGTTATATCACTGATTGTTGATAAATTATCGTTAATATGTAAACTACACATGTTTTTGTGTGTGTGTGCGTGTTAAAGTATCATATTCTGACAACGGTGGAAGAAAACAATGCCATAAAATAATGTTCGTAAAAAAAAAAAAAAAAAATTTAATGATTTTCATGTATTTATATGCAGCTCTAAATATTTTTTCTGGACATTTTAACGATGAACTGTAGCACAAAGGAACACAACATGACTTGTATGATTCGTTTTATATAGGATTCAATCGACCATCCTTGTCAATATCCATCATATCGTTCAGATACCAAAAGAATAAATTTTAATCATACTGAATGTACAAATGTGTATATATAGATATATAAATGAGGTTAAGCAACTCACGATCTCTATTTTTGCACTTAGCGCCGACTTGTAAAAAAAAATTGATGTACAGCTGATACGTATTTAATACTCACAACTACTTTCTAATTGAAAAAAATCCCGAAAATACAATAGAATTGATAAAAAATCATACTTTTTGCGTCCTCTCCAGCTTAAAGG
>JAPYYV010009519.1:0-11882 GCA_030522625.1 Copidosoma aretas | reverse complement strand
GGAATCGAACCCTGACCATCAAGATCTGTAGGCAGACGTGCTACCGACAGAGCCATCACACAGCTACATGGTTTTAGGGTGTGTGCAGGCTCCCGCTCGCTCTCTCCAAGCTCCCTCCCAGCTCCCCACCAGACTCCCTCCCAAAAATGATTTTCCTTTTATCGTAAATTTTGACTCCACTATTATTTTCTTAGATATAAACTACTCAGTCACCCTTTCTACAGATTCAAGGTTTTAAAAATTTAATCATACTATAAAATTTAAGTCCAATTTAAATAAGTTACTGGAAAAACCCACCTTGAAATATAGAGCGTCATTCGATATGCAATTTCTTATGTAAGACTATTTGTTTTTACATATGGCATTACATATAGTATTACATATGGCGATTCATAAAAGGTGATTGGTACTGCCATATATAATTCTACGTAGCTAAACGCATGGAATAACAAATTCAAATGAAGAACATTTTTTTGTACACATCTAGTTGCTGATTGGTAGATAATCAGTTTAAATCTGAATAATCTTGTTTCGTGAAGATAGTTAACTTTATTAAAAGAATGACAATCATGCGTAATATTAAAGTAAGACAGAGTATACTATAAGGGGCGTATGCAGCAAAATCCATACTAATTTGAAAAAGTGTTTGCAAAAATTATATATTAAAAAGACATCAATCATGATCGGAGCTTGTAAAAAGAGCTGAAAAATATTTCTTTGTAAGAAAACATGTTATATAAAGTCTTAACTGATTACCTGTATTTGTTTTTAGCACAGCAGAAACGCTACTATTTTTAGTAGGACGACCAAAAATGGCGTGTGATGCATTTTATTAACAATGTTCATGATAAGATTTTTAATAATACTCAAAAAAACTTTGATTTTGTAACAAATACTAATCATCTTATTTAATTTTTTCTAATGATTCTTTAGTTATTTTAAAAAAGGGTTTTATTCATACCTTTAAAAAAATGAGATTTGTCTAATGTTCAATGTTTTACTGTTTAAATCTTTAATAGATTATTTTATCAATTAGAAGTCCATTAACTATAACTATTAGACAAATTAATTAATTCCCGTATGAAAATAATAAATTACTTGAAAATAACAAATTTCAAGTCTGTAATAAATTTTTGAAACTTTAATTACAAATTTCAATAACACATCAAGTAGGAAAATTCTGTTCATAATAACAAAATATTAGAATTAATGTAGTCAAAATATTCTAAACAGTAAGGAGCCGCTTTAGCTAAAAGAAAATCATTCGTATAAAATGTGTGTATAGTGCGCGAAAAATATAATAAGCACAACTGCAATAAATGGACAAAATTATTATACTAATATAAGTATATCGATATTTTTACATAAATGAAATATAGATGTGATGAAAGTTATTTGAATGTCTGATTATTTTTATGGTTGTTAGAGCTTTTATAGTTGTTCTGTAAGTACATAAACTGAATGAAATTTTTTTTTTACAAGCGCAAGTGAGTTAACCAAAAAAAATAGTACTGTATTTGTTCTATATAAATGCACTCTGCAATATATGCTAAGTTGTATTCAATTGTGTTATCTGAAATCACAATACAATTGGTCTGTGTATGTGTCTTAAGTCCTAACACAATCAATAGTATTTTTTAATGTTCTATTATCTATTTAATCAAAACTTTTTTCAAAAGAAATAGTTTCAGAATAGCATTATAAAAAGAAAAAACAATAAAAATATTACTAAATAAAAAAATTGAAATATATTTCAATCATCATTGATTTAATTGAAGAAGAACGCTATTTTAAGCTTCTTTAATAAAAACGGAAAAATTGCTAATCTAATATGAAATTTCATATATTCATATGATAATTATTAATATGATTTTTTTTTGACAAAGTCATCACATTAAAATATAATGAAGAGATATGCAGGAGGATGAAGATTTACGTGAATGTATAAGATTTTTCTGTAGGTGAATAGGGAACTACAGAGTGGAAATTGGATCCTAAATGATATGTTATGAGTTATAAATTATAATATTATATTAGTGTAATAAAAGTTGTTACATGTTAAAGTATGTTTTATCAATTACGTATTATATTCTATTGAAAATAAAATAAGTATTGATTTAAGGAAATATGCATTTTCAGTAGTTATTAAACAAGAACAGAAAATGTATAAAAATATAAAAATATATATTAGAAATGAAAAACTATTAAAATAAAAATTTACATTTATAAATATTGAGTAAAAATTCTAAAATGATATCTTATTATGAACTTAAATTCATAAGTGATTCTAAGATGTTCAAAAATAACCTGAGATAATCTTTTAATTGTTTCTGTAATATTGATGATTGCCTACACTGCGAAAAAATCGGTGCTGCTGCTGCCCCCGTACGTGTATAGACAGCACCGAATACCCGTGTAGTCACTGTCTCAATCTCCCGTGCAGTGGCTGCACGGGCAGTGATCGCATTGTCAGTGGAATTCCACGAGCACAGACTATAGAGTTCAATGTTAAATTCCACTGACAATACGATCACTGTGCACGGGTCCGATGCTGTTATAGCACGCTACGAGGTAGTAGTAGCGCCATGGCATCATAGTAGCAGCTCCGACTATACCGTGCAGCAGCTACACGATACAGCCGGAGCTGCTGATGAGCCGCACCCGTGCACTCGCTGCATGGGTCCTGCTCACTCATGGCATGGTGCGGCGCATTCGCAGCTCTGACTGTACCGTGTAGCAGTCACACCCCCTCTCGCGCTCTGGCTACCCGGATTTTTTTTTAGTGTACACCTTATTTACATATACATATGTATCACTAGTAACCTTAAATACCATTTAGAATCATTATAAGTAATAAATTAGTAACGATTATTTGATAAATTAGTGAATTAATGTTACGTATTGTCTATGTTTGTTCGAATTTTAAGCGAATTTTTATGATATTGCTTTGGATATCTATGTTTGTACGCATACAAGTAATACCATGAAATTTTCAAAATAAGTGCTACTGATCCATTTGTGCAATATTCGTGGATAAAATGATCTTTCATAAATATAGAATTAAAGTATCATGTTACAAATATTGAACACTTCTTTTTGAGCAAAAGTTGTTCAAGGCTAATTAGTATTACGCTCGAAAATGTACCGATTCAGTGACTTTTTAAGTGTTAGTAGGCACTGTTCTATTTCCTTCTGCTTTGATGAAAAAAAAGCTATCTCTAGAATTTCATAAAATCACAGGGATTTGTTATTTTGGATAGTAGATTTAGAAAATGGTACACCTGTAAACGTGTCTTTTACCTAAAAGAAGTTATAACCATATTTCTAAGTATTACTGATTTTTGTAAGAACTTACTTATTACCAATTTATTCGGTATAAAAAAAATACATCAAATTATTTTAATTTTTTAAAGCGATTAATGTTTTTTAAGAATTAAAAATAAGATATTCATTTATTTGTAAGCGTGCTATCCAACATTTTGTATACATATTACTTTTGAAACCATTCTATAGGGCGTAATTCATTCTAAAAATCGTTTAATTCGAGGGGCACAATCCTAACTTATATGCAAAGTAACTTATTTTTGGCGCGAAGAACTCCTTGCACTCTGAGAAGAATAATATTAAAAATTTCAATCAAGAAACCGTGTTAAACAAAATTATTCAACTTTTAAAATCCTTGAAAAATTTACAGATCTCATCATTTTTAGCAACAATTGAAATGGCCTAAGCTCTGAAGGGTATCAAGATAGAAAGCTTTCTTTGAGCTTAAATTAGAGCTTGAATCAAATCCTTTCAATCATACATTTAATTTTTTTCGATTTTTGCGTTTGTTTCGAATAAACAGTCCATCAAAGTTTAAGAAATCACACAATTATAAGTTACCTGAAGTTTGGATGGTGCTTTTCAGAAAGTTTTGTAATTTGTTACGTATAAATAATGCATCTTACGATAATGTGTATAACGACATTTTATTCCTAAAATAAGCCAAAGAATACGGTGATAATTAGTAAAAAACAAAAGTTTGATGTTTTTATATTGTTGTTGATAATTTGTAACTATTACAAAAAAGGTATCTTTAAATATGAGAAACGCGGATTTTTTCCTAATATTGGCAGTGCATAGAAATAAGAATATTTTTCTTTTTGTATCGAAAATCGAAATGCTAAAAATTCGATGTGATTACTAATATAAATATTGAAAAAATAATTGTTTTTATTATTTAGACATAAGAATATAAATATTGAAATATGGGGGTTGGTGCGCGGAGCGTGCACGGGCGAGAAGAAAGGTAAGAATTGATTAACCGTAGACTCCGCAATAAATGAAAAAAAAAATATATAAAACACATATTGCTATGTAAGGAGAAAAAAAACAGCTACTTAAAGAATACTAATTATATTAGTCAGATGTACAGGATTAAAGAGCAATAAAGAGACATACAGAAGGAAGATAATTTATGTGAATGTATAATATATTTCTGCAGAAAAATAAGAAACTACAGAGCGATGATTTCAAGTTTCCTGATATGTTAAAGAATAAAGATTAAACGATTTTGTAAATCCAAAGAAAAATTCTAACATATTGTCCTACGTTTGATCAATTACGTATTATATCTCTCCTAAAAGAATCAGTTACACGTGACTGTCGACAGAATAACTCTTAATCTGATTGTTTGAGACTAGTTGAGAGCGGGAAAATTTAAAAACAATGTTAAAAAAAATTGAATAAAAAGTAATTCGAATATAAAAAAAAATAATAACTGTTGTAAAATAGCTAATGGTTGTACTTTTCTTGAACAATAATGGAAATTAACATGTTTGGTTAATAGTTGGGGGTCGGTGCGCGAAGCGTGCAGGGGGCGGAGCCCCCTAGTCTTATTAAAAATACAGTTAGAACTAATGTAAGGGGATATAAATTTCTAATAGTTATGACAAAAGAAGGAGAATCTAGAATTATACAAAAATCTGTATTGAAAATGACTGAATAATTATGAAAAAAAAATTTATTGACAAATTTTAAGTAAGAATTATAAAATGATATCTTAATACAAATTTAAATTCATAATTAATTCTTAAATGTTTGGAATCAATTTAAAAAAAGCTTTTGATTGTTTTTGTTAAAAGAATGATTGCATAAATATTACATACAAATTGGTAAATCTGCCAAACTTTAAACCTTCTTGATCCAGAGATGAAGCTTGAAAATTTCGTATTTAATTTCATAAATAAGTCAAATAAATTTTCTTTTACTATTATTCAGTCAACAAACAATGTGTATGCCCAGATTTAAGGCAATGAAATACTTCTTTCCCTTTCTATAAGTGATTTAAGATGAGAAAATACGACTTAAGCGATAGAAGCTCAAGAAAAATTTCGTATTCTCAACAACTTTATTTGTGCAGCCCACAATATATTCGCATAATAATACCGACTTTCACTCGCTTAAACCTTTCCATAAAACATATCAATGGCTGAATAAAGTGCCTTCAATGAAAAAATTATACGTATTGTAGTGAGTGAAGTCAACTTTTTAAAAGAATCATTTTAGTCTTTTTTTATGGACTTTTGAGACGCGGCCCTTTGATTACGGAAAACTTTTTTGTCTTATGTTCAGACACTTGAAAAAACAAAAATTATAAGCCGTGTCTAAATGATGTGCCCTAAATTTATAAAGAATACGAACACTTTAAAGTTGTAATAAAAAAACAAAACTAGTTTTAAAATAACTCATTTTTTAGGGCACATCGAAGATTTTACGTGAAAAAGGTCAATGCAAGTTGCTACTACTGTATTTTACCATTTTTAATTAAAATATAAATGAGCCATCATTATATTTCTGTTGAAAAAAATTTTAACTTGTTGAGAAAACTCGTATTTACTCCTCTTTAATTTATAGTCCCGGCGCACTGTGTGACCTAGCTCATTTTTTTGTTCTGAATAATAATATCGAGAAAAAAATAGCTGATTGTAATGGTTTACTATTCTACTGGCTGCTAAAGTATAATGTAGATGTATTAGTGTTAATTATAAAGTAGCGAGTAGTAAAGATTTCAAAAAGATGGTCAAAAGTAGGAAAACAATTTTTAGTAGTTGAAAAAAACAAACAAATTTCCTTACTTTTTTTTCCTAAATAATGTATCTTTCGATAAACTACAGTCAAACCAGGATTGTACTCTATCGACATGGTATTTACAGACATGAGGCTGTTGATTTTTGTAAACCTTCGATCAGACAATCGGGTGCTTCTGTTACGTTTCAAGGTAAAATACTATAGACTATTTTTTCTAAAGGGAAGGAAAATACAACCTAAAACTTAGCCAACGACGAATAAGGCGAAAAAAGTCAAAGAGAAGAGGAAAATTGCTGCCAAAGAACGTTAGCAAAAAATCTTGAAAAAACATAAAGCCCGTTAGAAACCAATGAACCAAATTTACGACCATAATATTCCTGCAAAACGTAAAAGATCAAACTCTTCTACTGCCGCAAGTGTAAACGACATTTTAATAGGTTAGCTAATTCATTAAAAAGCACTACAATGATGTCACGAGAAGAAAGATAAAAACAAACAAACAAAATTCTTCTGATAAGATTAATGCTTTGGATGGGTGCTAATCAAGTCTTGCCAATTTTTCGAATAAATCTTTGCAAGAATCTTTTGTTAACGATACACCTGTATTGAATCAAGAAAATGAAAATACAAAAGTACAATCAAACTATTCTAATTTAATATGAGTAACAAATTTTAAGTTTGGAAAATACAATAAGAGACTCTAAAAAAAAAAAGCGCTGGCTTTGCGATGCAATGTAAAAAAATTGGAAAAAATGAACATGAAACATCGGAAATCGATAAAAATTTGGAAACAAAAATACTACAGAGCAAAGAATTTAAGGGAAACAAAAATAAAAAAAAAATCGATAAAATAATCAAACAGGGTAAGCCAACTTTTAAGAATAAATTATTTTACAGAGAAGTTCTTGAAAGTCAGCTTTTAAAAAATAAAGAATAAATAAGGATGAAAGAGAAAAACCACTTTTTGCTTAAACTATCGCTGGAAAACATATGAAACGATATTGTTGCATGAAAAATACTTCTGCACGTCCTTACAAAGAAAAAGCGCGTCAACATCATACAATTTTAATAGGAGTAAAAGTAAAAAGATGAAGATTGATTCGGAAGCCCAAAACGTAGTAAACAATCTTTAAGAAAAGAATGGAAATTATGTGCCTGGACCAAGTAAAAAAGATTTTATCATTAAAGATGGAGTAGAGGTAAGTAAGAGATATTTACTTAACACATTAGAAAATTTGTATTTCAAATTTAAAGCTAGAGTCGTTCGAAATTTCACGTTCTTTATTTTACATACTATGTTCTCAGTGGATCGTCAAACGTAAAGTAAGAGAGAGAGAAACATGTTTATGTAAAATTCATGCAAACATAGATTTGATGTTACAAAAATTAGTAAAATTAAACGTACTGTCAACGGCTAGTACAAAATCATTTACGGATTTGGTAAGATCTTACTCAATGTCTAAAGTATGTGTGTATCGTGTATGCGAAGCTTATCGTGATAAGTGCGTTAATTTCTCAAAAGATTCTCAGCTAATATTTTATTATCATTGGAGTCGTAGTTTAAAGATTATAAAGACCCCAAAACGTTCAAGGTTAAATGTAACTGTTTTTGTGCAGTATTAGAGAATTGGAGACACGATTATTTTTCTGTGTGGGCTCATCTACAGCCTGTAATTAGTTGTATAAAACAATTAGTTCCTAACTTGAAGAAACTTTACATTCAAAGTGATGGTCCATCAACCCAATATGAAACAAAATGAATTTTTTTTTATTCAATAAACCTTGTAAAACTTTGAAACTCAATCAAGCATCATGGAATTTGACGATAGCAGGTCATGGAAAGAGTTGTGCTTATGGGACAGGTGGTACAGTCGAATCACTTTGTGTTAGAGCAATTTTTTGGACGTGATATTTGTATAGCCAGTAATATGATTGAAGTCGTTCAAGAAAGTGACTTGTAAGTACAAATGTTTTTAATTTCTGAAAATGACATAAAAAATCTTGATAAATCATTGGAAAATACTAAATTGCAAGTGGCACCAGGGTACACTTTTAGCCCGCAATATCACTTTTACGCCCTAAAACAGAAAAGTAATTGGGGCTTGGAGGGCTAAGAAAATGTTTCTCCCATGGGCTTCAAGGGATTTCGCGGACTTAAAGTGGGGTCTGAGGGTGCATAGGCTCTGCGCACTTTGGGCCTTTGGTAACAAAGAGACTTTAACTTCTCAGGTCGTCTTTGAACAGATGCTTCGTCCGCAGTGGGAAAAAAAAAACATGTGAGTGTACCCGCGGGAGTCCAGACAGAAGTGTGCAACACACTAATTATTCTGTTTGTAAAAAAAAACATTAAATAATTTGTATACGTCTTCTCCAACTATCCGAATAGGTCTGAATTTTTTTTCAAGAATTTATATCATTATTTTATGAATATACAGGCATGACAAATAGATCGGCGTGTTATGTTATATCAGCACGCCTCGTTTTGGGCACCATGTAATTGATCCTCTTTCGGAAACCCGAAAAAATTGTTACTATTGTCCTATTTTGCTTCCCTTTCGAGATGTACCTATTTTCCTTTTTTTCAGGATATTTTTTAATAAACAACCGTGAAACAATTTATATACGTCTGTATACCAATTTTATGAACGGGTCAGTTTTCTTCAAAAGCTACTGTCATTGTTTTATCAATATATTCGCTATGCGGATGACAAGTGGCGCCTCCAGCCGTGGCCAAAGTCGGCGTTTTGAGTGGTCAGTAGTGATTGCAGAGAAATTATACTTTTTTTTGATGATTAAATTAATAAGCCTTGATATTTTTGCACTATAATTACGAAAAAAATCAGTGCTCTCAAATAATGTAAAATATAGCTAGTAAGTTCACTTGATTTTTCTGTGAAATGAAAATAAGATGTTGGAAACCGAGGTGCTCGTGACTATCTGTGAATATCTTCGTTATTATGCTTTGTACTGGCATATATGGAGCGTAAAAGTTGCAGTTGATGAAAAAATAAATACACACGTCTTATCCGATGTAAGTCGGTGCAGGCGTTTTGAGATTATAATTGTTGAAAGTGCAACAACTCGCAAGTGTGTGTAGAAATTGTACACAGGTACAGCGGCTGCTCAGCGTGATGACTACTTGACGTCCCAATGACCAAAATGACCAGGCAGATGCCATGCTACAGCACGCGTTTTCACGAGTTTCTCGCCCTTTTAACACATGTAGTGTATAAATACCTGCACCGACTCACACCGGATAAAGACGTATATATTCATGTTTTCATCAGCTACAACTTTTACGCTGTATGTATGACAGTACAACGCATAATAACAAAGATATTCATAGATATTTACGTGCACCTTGGTTTTCCAACCTCTTATTTTCATCTCACAGAGGAACCAATTGAACTTACTGGCTATATTTTATTTTATTAAAGAGCGCTAAATTTTCTCGTAATCATAATGCAAATACATTGCGACTTAAAATCTGTCTTTTGCAATAAACTTTAAATTGGCCGCAATCACCTGCGACCACCCAAAACGCACCTTGACTCCGCCAAGGGCGCTTCAGTCAATTTTCTTATCCCCTCCAACCACATCCGCATAGCCAATAGCTAAAATAGTACAGTTTCTTCGCTTGTGCATTGGATGTATCTAAGTTAGTATATCGGTATAGCTATAGATATACAAGATAGAACACTTGAGCCTAACACATTATATATCCATTAATATCTGGTAATAATGTTTATAAAAATTTGTAACTGAATACAAGTGGCCAATATAAAATTATAATTATAGAAAAGCATTACATTAGACAGGTATGGATAGAGCTGCAAGATAAGACAGAGAGAGAGAAAGAGAGAGAGAGAGCACGTGTATATCACGAAAAATTATGTACGCAACTTGTACTGGAGGATACAAACCCACGCACGCTCACGTCACGCTTGTGGCCGATACACTTACCACTTCCGTGCCTCTGAATCTTCATCGTGGCCTATGCAGGTAACTTGGGCAGTTCTAATGATTACTAGTACTGCGTACTAGTGCGTTCAACTAGCACTTTTTTCCAACAAGTCCAGAGTTTATCACTTCTTGTGCGGTACATCGTCTTTCCCGTACTTGTTACGATTATAACTATATTACGAGCAGTGTTAGAAAAACATATGTTTTACGCGCAGGTTTTAGTGTTCCGAGTCAATTGTTCATAATAGTGTGCAGCAAAGCTGTGCAGTATATTTTTCCGAAAAAAATTGCGCATCTGTCATATTGGACAATTTTTTGTTGTATATACGGTTATTCCTCTAAACGCAAACAACTCGTGTTTGTCATTTTTACTATTTTTAAATGGTTTCTTTCGTTATAGTAAGCCCTTCCATTTTAGTTAAATCCAATTTGATTTTAGAACAGTCGTAATGACGAAATTTTTACGTCAGATAATTTCATGAAAAATGAAGATATCTTCAACAGATTCTGCGAAACGGATTCCTTTGGATCTTACTCGGGGTTTGGACGTGAAAGGGCCGTACATATCAAGTGCTTTTGGTCAAGTAACCTAAAATTTGATAGTATTTTTAGTATTCCAAGAAGTCTCCGCGAATCATGGCCAAAAAATTGATGGACATGCCACGAACCTTGTTTTTTGGCAAATTTTCAAAAATTAAAAACTTGCGTTTGCATTAACATAAAGAGCTGAAATTTGGAAGAGCTTTAGCTTTAGTTATATTTAACAACCACACTAAATTTTAACACAATCTTATCAATAGTTTTTGTAAACCTTAGCATTATGCAGAAAAATGTACTTAGGAAAAACGGCCCAACAAAAGTTGTTCATAACGTTGGAGGCAATTTTGGTGTAGGATCATATTCTTTAATACTTTCTCTACAACTTACCAAAGTATCGAATTTTTTTGCTTTGTGGAAGTTACTTAAAAAATGTTAAATCGCATGGGTATTTTTTTTTGCACGGCAGTACGGCGCATGAGGGGCAACGAGCCGCCGTAACCGCCGCACCGTAGCGCCGTGGCGCGCCGTACTGCTGTGAGGAGCTACAAGCCACCGTAGCCCACTTAGATCATGACTTGCGAAACGAATACTCATGCAAATTATCTTTGGTAAGTTTTAACGTCAGTGTTAGATAATATTATGTCGAATAATTGTGTCTAACGTTGTAAACAACCTTTCTTAGGCCATTTTGCCAAAGTAATTATTTTTGCATTAAGCTGCAGTTTGCAAAAACTATCAGTGTAATCGTTCTAAAATTTGGTGTTCTTGTAAAATATAACTGAAGCTACTACTTATGGAAATTTCAGCTTTCAATGTTCATGCAAACGCGTGTTAATAAATTTTTAAACATTTGTTCAAAAAACGAGGTTTTTTGCATTTTGCGGGGAAACCACTGAAACTATTAAGTTAAAGCAGAGCTTATTTTATTTAAACTTTTATATATATATATTTTTTTTTGAGGCTTACTGCTCGTTTTCGACGCTCAGAACTGTGTTTTACGATTTTTGACATTTTTTCTGAGGCCTTAGCGGAAAACATTTTTTGTTCGAGTTTATTACAATCGATTATCTCTGCCTGATTCTCTAAAATATCTTTTTCTCAAACTGGTCTGAATTTCACGGAAAACCATCGATATTAAAGCTGATTTGATCCCACTAAACTAAGATCAACAGTATAAAACCTACTTTCAGAATTTCAGAAATACTATGTAAGGTAAAGTCACCTATTATGAAATGATTTTCCGCCACTTTTTTTATAAAATTTTATTATGTCCTCACTATTAACTTAAGTATGTTAACTAAGGTATC
>JAPYYV010009518.1:0-15262 GCA_030522625.1 Copidosoma aretas | reverse complement strand
CTATAAATTCGACGTTTATTTGAAATAAGGGCTATTTGAATATAGCGATTTCTATCACGTATGGAGGATTCGCGCTGTACGTTGAAAAATTGAATAGAAAAAAATTTGATAGGTATAGCCATTAGAGTCATCGAAATTGTATGATTGTATTTGCCTATCTTAGAATCATGTTATATGTGTAAAAAGTGTTTTTTGATATAAAATAAGGCGCGTAATACGATCTCAGTGTCAAATTTGGTATATCAAAAATAGTCGATCCAATACTGCAGCCAATATTTTTAAAATTATTGAATTGTCCAAATTAAAAAATATGACATCAATCTACATAAAATATAGAATTCAGTTTATATTTGAAATTTTTTCACTCGACAGATTTCAATACTAATAAGTAATGTGATTGAGAATATTTATACAGTATAATATATAGATGCCCCTTAGTTGCTAGGGTCACTAATTACAAATCTATTGTCGGGTTGATAAACTTTAAAATTGCAGATGCAATATGGCAGCTAGCATTTGTGAAATAAACGAATTTCCCGAAAAACAAAAGTAAGTCGTAATCTAAATTGAATTATAATTTGTATTTTTGAAAGAGCTAGTGCACGCTTATTTTTTTCTTTGTGTTTACATTATGTTGTGTGGCTCCTGTTTAATTGCTTTTCTAATATGGCTGGTCGCTCGTTCACGAGCTCTTCTTGTTCGAATAGACTAGTGAACTTCGTAGGAGTGATTGGAAAAAGCTATGAGATTTGTATATCTACATACATGCTCTAGCCATAAATGCCGCTCGCAATCCTGTGTTAATTTTATGGAACGAGGCATCCAGTCGGCAGCCGTTCCGTGATTGTTCGCTCACTTCCTTGAAGCTAGTGAATTTCTAGTGAGAAAGAACAAGATGCGCGACAGCATACCAGTGTTGGTTAAATCAATAGAATGTACAGAAGTTTACAGGGTGTGCTAGTAAAATTCTACTGATTTTCCCAACAGTGCAGCACACCTTATATCTTTATTCCACCATGGGTACGTCTATGCGCCAAGATGTGCCGTAACTGTATAAATTGGGCCCTGGAGTATTGTCCCACAAAACACTATGATGACTGACATCTTAAAGACACCGTATAGATGGGAAAATAATAATTTACGTCCAGAGCTGAGACTTATTTACTATCATCTATTTTCTAAAAATTTACAATATCGTTCTTTACTGTGCGGTTATAATTATGAGGAAGTAGCTATTTTTTCCCAAATAGAATAGAAAAAATACATATAAAGAAAATGCGAGAATTAATTTACTTCTACAGTTTAACAATAACCTACAAAGAATAACATATAACACCTATTATTATCGAAATCTATCGAGTCAAAGAATGTCATATATTAACGGATCTTTTTTTCTCGAAAATGACGTAATTTACGGAAATTTTGCAATAGACAATTTCGATTTAAAATTTTACGCAGATTATTGTCTCATTTTTCAATTTCCAAAATTCAATAATTTTAAAAATATTCGCCGCCATATGATCTACCATTTTGAATGTACCAGATTGGACACTAAGAAGGTAATACGCGCGTTAGTTTATATCAAAAAACACTTCTTACACATATTTTTCGTTATGTGGAACAAGATATAACGTAGAATCAGTGTTTTTAATATTTAGCGCACTCTAGCGCCAACTTTTTACCTTAGCCCACCATAAACCTAAAGTAATGCGATAATGCATATATTAAGCTAAAAAAAACACAAAGAAATAAAAAAATAAGTGTCATACTTTTTAAAAAATCGATTTTAAAACTCAGAACTTGTCAACAAGGGGTTTAACTAACCTAGAAATTGTTTTCAATATTTTTATTGCATTCTACGAAAAAAATGCTAACAATTTTGATGTTTTTTTTTTCTAATACGCATTGATTTGGCTCCGAAATCAAGAAGTTTGCGGTCGTGAAAAAAATTTTAAAATTATGACCGTCGCTGACGGCAAGGGAGTTGTTCAAAAAATCTAAAAAAATTCCAGTATTGTTTGCTAATAGAGTACTATTGATTCCCAAAGTTTGGAGAGAGAAAATCTTTTTTTGTTCCCGTTCACATGGAATGCCCCATATATATATATATATATATATATATATATATAAATCTATATATATATATATATACACACTAGTAGGGCTTCGCCCTCTGCGTGCTCTGCGCGCTAACATCCTATATCTGGATCCTGTATATAAATAAAATATTTTTTTTTTTATATTATCATGTTCCTTCTTTAATTTCCATTATACCTTACATAAAATATATTTTTAAATATTCTTTTTAACATAATTATTCTTATAGTTCTCATATTTTTTTAAAAATATTATCATCATCATTCAAATTATGTTATTCATACAAACTTAAAATAATTTTCGAAGAAAACACAATTAAAAGTTCTTTGGATAGAGGAAAAAATATATTACAGCTTCGTTTACATTGAATAAGACAAATAATTATGCAAAATCATTAAGATACGTGAATATTCCAGAATTTTATATGTTTTATGGAAAATTTAAAATTTGGGAAAAGAGGTAAAATAAAATGAAAAAAAAATGATACCGGATGGATCAATATTATTTCTCCGAAAGAAATCAAACGCTTTTCCTTAAAAACTGTATTAATTAAGGTGATAGAAGGAAAATTACTTAAGGGAACGGCTATAGCTATGGGATTGATGTAATATTATACTTAAATTGATAATATTTTTTAAGAAGAAACTACCGTCATGTTGCTTTATCAATTAAGACAATTGTGTGCATGGTTTTATCTTTTGGAAAATGTTTCTAGAGACAATATTTGGAATAAATATAAAGTCAATTTGCAGAAGATTTTATATTGGAAAAAAAAATATAGCTCTCTTATATATAAATGAATAAATCGAATTTTTACTCTAGAAGACTAGTCTTGTAAATCTTCTAATTAACCTGCACCTACAAAAATTGTTTATTCTAAAAATTGGATAACTTTGATAAAATCGCTTCTTGTAAAAAAATGTTCGAATAATCATATGTTTAGTTAAATGATGATGATAAAAATATTTTTAATATTATATGTATATGCAATCTTGAATTTTTTTCATAGATTGTTCTAGCGTTTTAGGAAAAACATTTTTATAGAAAACAATTACTTATTACTTTACAGCTCATATTTCAATATTGTAGTAATTTTTTATATAGGGCATATTTTGGAGGTTGGTGAATCAAGAAAATAAAAGAGAAAATGGTGTTATGGACGACAGAGAATTTTAAATAGGTGGGAGCTACAAAGAAGGTGTTCAGTTTATAATAAATACTTGCTTCAGTGCGCGAAAATTATTTGAATAATTCTTCTTATTGCTGCATTTAACTTATATTTCAATTTGCTATTGCTATGCTTACTAGCTTGCTTTGTTTACTTCCATAGCCATACAAACTTACACGCGGAATCAAAACAAAGTCTCTCGCCCATGCTAAACTAACTGTTCATATTTTCTTCGCTAGTTATGCCACTTTCTAAAATTAGTTTTGCTTTGACATTATATTATTTGCTTTTAAATTGCTCTGCTTAGTTTTCTGCGCAACACCGTTAGTTCACTTACGGCAGCTGATGAGGAAGCTCCTCTCAGCTTGCTTTTGCACACTGTTTCTGCTTTGTAAATATATGTATATAGCTTGATTAGCTTTAGCTGGTATACTATTTACCCGCTGTCCCTATCCTTGCACCCGACTTGGGCTGTGCCTCGCACGCAACAAGCCCTCGATGAAACAGGAGGTATTCTACATTATAACTTTATTATTTTTTCTATCCTTTTTTTCGGTTGCGGGGGGAAGGGGGATGTCAAAATTACTTTAGGGAATCTTTAACTCATTTTTAATTTTTTTCATTGCTTCTTAATATTGTTCTATGTCGCATAAGTATTTTGAAACAGAATTGAGCGATTGCATTTTAAGTTATTAAAAAACTTACTGCTGGAAATCGGTGCTTTTTTTCAGATTTTAATAAATATGAGACAACCAAAGAGCCGTAAAGTCAAATGTTTTATCTAAAAGTTTGAGCCCAATAATTTCTTACAGTTTGAAAAAAAAACTTCTGGTCTGACCAATAGTCCGGTCGCAAATGACAAAAAACCACAAAAATCTTCTTTTTCGTTTTTTAAATAAGTATTTTTGGAATACGATTTCGATACTTAAAATTTATCAAAATATAGTTTACATTATGTGCAAGTAGAAGTCCAAAACTAAACTTCATCCGCTGGATAGTTCACGAACAATGGAATTGGCAACTGAAAAAACTTTAAAGTTTCAATTTGTTCTAAACCTTTTTTTAGGTATCGCACAATACCGTATATGATTTGACATACTTAGATAATCGTTTATTTTATTATTTAATAATTAAATCTATGATTTCATCATACTAACCAAAAATTTTGTTATCAAGACAATTCGGAGCTTAATTGCATATTGAATATCTCTTAGGTTTATTACAATTGGACAATGGTTTTAATTGCTTTGCATTGCTTAAATTTTTGTGCAAAATTAAAACAAAAAAATGTTTCTGTACGACCAATTGATGCAGAGATACCTTTTTTTTTTTAAATGAGTGTAAGTTTGTTTATCAAAATCAAGCCCTGAAATTGTAGCATATTGTTGTTTAAGCGCTATGTTGAAATAAAAAATTAACTGTGAGTTATCTATATAAGTACACGATTACAAAGACTTATTCAAATAGAATTCTCTCGTAAATACTTTAAGTATACTTTGAAATATTCAAAAGCGCTCCTTGCGGCTCAACAAAAAAGAGATAGGTATCTACAACTACCTTGCTTATACTACGACTCGATCAATTCTTTACAGAATGTTTGGAATTTTTTCACGGTTATCTGTATCTTGCAAGGTACCAACTAAGAGCTGAGGATTTTTTCTATAATACATTAACTGTTTTAATGTGTAACTTACTGATTACGGTTACGAGTAAAAAATATTTTTAGGTTGCTTCATAATAGGTTGTTCATAATTTTCAAACTTTGATAGCAAATATCTTCTAATTTTTCAGGTTTAGAGAGGTAAATACGGACACCGTTGGAATCAGCAGGTTGAGACTTATTAAATAAACAATCTATGACATCTCAACTCCTCCCGCTGGAGCACCCATAAAATATCTTTTTACAAAAGGTAAAAATAGATACCGACCTTTTTATTTATACAATTTATTTTAGTACGCGCGTGAGAGCTGTGATCATCGCCGAACACATTAAGGTGGGATCAGCCACATCATCGTATCTAGGGGCGAAATCAGCCGCATTAACATATATTGTGTGCTGAAGAAGTATAACTTAATATATTGGTGCCCGAGTTTTTTTAAACAATTTTATACATAATAATGCCACTTTCTTCTATACTTACTACACACACACGATTCTATAATTGCTCATGAAATGATTACAACAAACCCTCTCTTTCAATAGCTCAATTATTAACACAATAAATAGTTTTGTTTCTGATTATTTCTTTTCCCTTGCATTATTAGGTTGCAGCATATTAGGTTATTTAGTTTAAGTAGTTAGAGACTCATATTTTTGCTGTTCTTAAAAATTACTTTGAATAAGTAGATAAATTATTCATTAATAAATATTGTGATTGTCCGAGCTAATTTGATTATTTGGTTTTAGGTGAGTAAGTTTTAATTTATCTGAATTTAATATTAAGCTTAAGTGTACGAGTCTTCTATCGAAACAATAGTAGACGTTCTGTTCCCCCTCCATGTAAGAAATACTGCTTCTTTCCATCCATCGGGTAAATTTTTGTAGTTCCGCTGTTCCACTAAGGTGCAGGTAAAAGTACTTCTTTTTCTAGCCTAACCTAACCGTGGAACTTAACAAACTTCCGCCCAAGAGATAGAAAAAAGTTGGTTATTTTTAGAGGTAGTAGTAGAACATTGTAATAAAAATAATCTTTTCTCTTCATAAATACAGAGCTTACGTGCGCTGAATTCTGATTATTTATCTACGTTGTTAAAAGCATGTGCTATCCAGCCAACCTTGTCTATTTACATCATACTTGTAAGTACAACACACCTTCACAGTAAGTATGATACACAGAAATATATTGCTAATTATATTTGTATGAAAAAACATGGTTTTTAATTAGAAGATCTTAGCTTATCATTGCTCAGATATAGTTTGCTAGACTGCAGCACAGTCATGGTTTGCGAACAGCTATTTTTTTTGCACCATGTGCATGAATCGGTTGCTCTTCCCCATTCCTGTAATAGGGTGTTATTATCGCATGAACTTTATTCCAAAACCGGATAGGATACCCTGTTTACACTCCCAATTAGAAAATGAATGCTCTATTAATAAACAGTATAAGTGGGCGAGTCTATTTGCTTATTTGGTTGTGGGTACTTGAGTTATATTATATTTGTAATTTGTATTGAGTTCGAGGGTATCTGTTTCATAACTCGTATTACTAACGGTTACGATGTATCATTCTGCGTCTGTCTATTTGCCAAATAATTGGTGCGGGAAAAATAAAAAATGCCAAGTGGCTTTAAAGAAGCGACTTCGGCTGCCATCGGTTGTTTTCGGCAATGTTTGACGATGTTAGAGGGCTTTGGTGAGAGGGTTCGTCTGTCATCGGAATAATTCGTCAATTATTGGTAGAGTTCGGCTACATAGCGTCTATCGGGTGACTTTGGTGATCTTCGGGGGACACATGAAAATAAGCATCGGGTTAAAATTTCGAAGATTTTGAGGGGCGGTCGACAAAAACTGGGGGAATATGTAGGGGCCAGGGGGGCAGCGGAAGGGGGTGATTGGGGCGGATTGGTTCCACTGAAAATTTAAAAAATGATTTTTATGTGAAATCACGGAGAAAACGATCGAATTTTTTACGGGTCCGAAGGTTTAAGAGGAGGGGGGTAGGACAGCACATGCAAATGATGATCGTACAAAACGCGTAAAAGTGTAACGATTCAATCCGTGATTTGAGGGTTCTAAGGGGGGTTCGGGGAAGGGGTGCGGAAAATATTCCATCCTCATCACTATATATATATGTATGTAGTAAGATATATATATATACTCTCGGGGATTTAGCCTCCTGCGTGCTCCAAGCACTAATTCGTAAGCCAGATTATACCTTTGAAAAATAAACGGTAGGAATTTGTCTATTTTAATTGTATACAAAATTCGAAGTACACTTTTCTCGGGGATTTCAGCCATTCTTGGAAGAATTCGTTTGTTTGGAGTAGTCTAAAAGCGGGGAGGGTTTAATTTTAGACTATTCCGCAAACACGTAGAAATTTAACCAACTTTAACTTAATTTCAAGGGTGTTGAGGGGGTCCAATAACTCTTACCCAACCCTACTTTAACCTTATATCTCAGATCAGGGTGAGAGAAGGGGGGTAGACGGGAGAAGGTGTAGACAGCCTCTTTAAAATCACTCTATAATATAGAAAAATAATAAAATACTGATCACTTTTGTTGCACACCCCGTATGAACCTTGCGATCGCATAATGTAAGAGCAATTGTTGAAAATAAAATTTCTTTACCTAAACAATATTTAATTTTTTAATTCAATTAGTTAAAAACAATGTAATGAAATTATAACTGAATAAAGAAATTTTCCCATCAAACTAGACATTTCTTGATGTTTGTTTCAGATTTGCATAAAAAAATAAGCTGTTAATATCGTTTTAAACCAGCTATCAATCAATAATTGTATAAATGGTGATTTTATTTGAAAGTAGTATCAATGCTACACTAGTTAATACCATGGAGGAAATGCTTTTATATCGGTAGAGGGAATAAGATATTAATGTTTTATACAAGATTGTTTTTCCTAAGCCCTTCTTTTCAGGGCTATCGGCAACTTAATGTATTTTTGTTAAAAAGTAACTTAAAATTTTTAATTGGTCTTTGGTAATTTGTCTATACATTGTATTAAAAATTTGTGTACGAAATTAAATTTCCTTATAATTCACCCTCTTTTCTTCATTACTTTTTTTTTGGCATTGGTAAAAAACATTTGACACGATCATTCTGGTTTTTCCAAAATTTTATTTATATGCAGAAGAGGAAGGTTCTCATTCTTACTAGAAAAATTTTCTGATGTAATTTTTTAATTGCTTCAATTTCTTTACCTTAAATGTTTACAGAAATTAGAAACCATGCAAAAAATTGTAGTCATCAATTAGGTTATATAACAATAATAGCTTACAGCTGCTTTAAAAGTTTCGAGAAACATACTTAATAATCCAGCATTTAAAGTCTTATATTTGATTGCAATATGTGTTTTCAAGTCATCAAATAAAATTGCTTCTTTTACTTTATTGAATATTATTTTCGAAAAAAAATCTTTCATTATTTTCAAAATAAACTATATTTAATACTGCTATTATTGTATAATGATTTTTTGTTCTTTCCAAATTTCAATTTTTTGTTAGAATTCTAAGATTAAGGAATGCGTAGACATTTTGAAAATTTTGCAAAGCATTCATTCTATAGAGTTCAACGATGTCGTAAACGGTGTATGCCAATTATTTATTATACTTTTGATGTTATTTTCTTCAAAAACGGATTATTCTTTTCTTTCAAGATATACTACGGAATAGATAACCTCATGACTTCCTGATCAAATTCTTAATTTTTGTTATCTGTATACTGTTTTTTTTTTTTCTGAATAGGGTGTATAGAATTCAGACAACTTTAAATTTTATTAAGCACTTCTTTGCCAGAATTATTAAGTTTACTAATTTTGATACATCCTGTCTCTTCTTACATGAATGTAGGTATAAACATACACTACATTTTGAATCGAAGCACATTATTTAACATAATGATAGCATTTATACTTCATGAACAAACATTTATTGTATAATTTATTGTGTGATGATACTTCATTTTTATGCTTAGTCAACAGAATATGATTTTAATAAGTTTGATTTTGAGTTTTATAGGCACAATGATAAATTTTTCTAATCTTTATCACCATAATAAAAAATTTCGGAAAATTTTAGATGCATCGTTTCTTAGAATTACTTGAACAAGGACTAAGTGAGTCTGGCCCGAGTGCTCGTACAGTCTGGACGTGCCTCTGTCCTGACCGACTGCGCAGGCGCGCATTGTCAAAAATCAAGTGCGTTCAGTGACGTCATCCACTGGCCCAATCAGGGCTAATTTCTCTTATTAGTACCCGCTCTCAGATTTCTCTCGCGATTGCTTCCTCGCTTCTAACACGTCACCCTTCGGGGTGACCGCAAGTGCCGTACCCCTTCTGGGCTCAACTACAGCTCCGCTGGATCACCTCCAGCCTTCGGCTATCATGGCCAACAATTTTGACCACGTTCCAGCCCTCACCGACTTGACTGGATCCGTAGCCTCGTCCGTAGCAGCCCTGTGCAGCCAAGAGGAGATGCACCAATTCATCAAACGTCTGAATCAAAAGGAACTGTTCCTTGAATCAATACTTTCCGCGTCGACAGCTGAGTACGAGGCTAGGCTAGCCCAAAAAAAGGCCCACTATCTCCGCAAGCTAGACCGCGCCGATGTAGAGATCCGTGATCTTCATCTTTGTCTAAACAAGAAGAGCGTTTCTACGTCTTCCCTCTCATCTCCGCTGTTACAGGCGTTTTTCCCCGCTCCGGGCGCTTCTCCTCCATCTCTCTTAAACCAGGTCGAGCAGTCTTTGCGTATTTTTTCGCCGCCATTCCCTGTTGCTAAGACGCGCAGTTTGTACTTGTCAAAAATGACAAACACAAAAGCGAAAAAAGGCCAGCTCCAGCCCCATAGTCACAGAAGACGAAAATTTAGACATGGACAATGAGACAAATCGCAACTCGCAAAACACTCCAACTTTGACCTAATCTTCACCATCTTTAACGCCGACGGGCAATATTTTCGACGGCCTCTCTCAGCCCGCAGGCAACAGCGTTTCCGACATCATTGTCGAGTCCCCTGCTACAAAACCCGTGAATACCACCCCAAAGGAAAAATCTTCTCCTCCAATTAACTTACTCAAGAGCGCCTCTTGGCCAAAAATCAAGGAGGCTCTTAAGAAAAATCACATGCCTGTTCGCCGCACTGTAAACACCTTTTAGGGTATCCACATATACGCTCAGAACGTTGACAGTTTCCGTCTCATCACCAAACATCTGGATCAGAAAAAACTAGAGTACACCACTCACCAGCTCAAAGAAGACCGCGAGCTGGTAGTAGTTGTTCGTGGTGTACACGCTCAAAACACCAAGGAAGAGATCCTTGCCGGGATACAGGCAAAAGTATTTTCAGCCCGCCATGTCAACCGCATGCAAAACGGGAAAAAAATTTGGCTCCTTGTCACTGTATACCTTGACAGCTCGTCTGAAGACTTCAATGCCATCTTTAACGTTCATTCCATCGGAGGCCTCTACGTTAAAGTAGAGGCAAAGGGCAAAACAAATTAGATCCCTTACTGCCGTTGCTGCCAGAAACTTATTCACACGGCAGCCTACTGCCGTGTCACCTTCGTTTACTGAATCTGCGGCCTTTACCACGCTACTCAAACTTGTCCGGAGAAAGTCGACAAGGAAGTCGCTGCTTGCTGCGCTAATTGCAAAGGGGCTCATCACGCTTTCTACCGTAAATGCCCCAAGGCCCCTCAAAAAGAAACTTCTGCCCCCCCAGCAAAGCTATTAATCCCCCTTTTGTGACACCTCCCTCTCACTCCCCAGCCAACGGCCAATCAATGACTCATCAGAGCATATCCTTTGCAAATGCGGTTCCCCTACAGACTGAGGCAAGCAAAAGTGCAACCTCCCCTACTTTTGCCAGTTGCACCTCCTGCAATCGAGGCCATCTTCCATGCCATTCAAAGCCAACTGGCTCGTCTGGACCAGAGGATGTCGGGCCTTGAAGCCAGACAGAGACCGACTCACTAGACCATAACCTAACTCTACTCAACTGGAACACGAACAGCATCGACAGGAAAACAACGGAACTTATACACATCTTACAGACTAAACATATAGGAATTGCATGCATCACAGAAACACACCTCGACGCTAACTGCAACACCCCAACTCACCCCGTCAACACTGGCTCAAACACAAACTCCAACGCACTGTACTTCCCCAACTACACGATATATAGACGTGCCAGACTTAACGATTCCCATGGTAGAGTGCTATCCTTGTTAGCAAGGGAGTCTGCCATAGAGCTATAAGTACGAACGCCGCTAAATGCGAAGCAGTTGAGGTTGAAGTACACACGACCTTCTCATCCTCTATTAGAATTATCTCCCTCTACTCTCCTCCCCCAGTAGATCAAAATCTTTCCTGCCTCATCCCACTGTTTGACTCTAGCATCCCTACGATAGTTGCTCGCGACCTTAACACCAAGCACAACTCATGGGGTTGTGCGCATGATAACCGAAAAGGACGATCCCTTCTCAAGCTTCTGCGCAACCTTGATCTAAATATCACGGCTCTTCCAGAACCTACCCACTATCCGTTCTGCCCTGACCAGGACCTGGACATACTAGACATCTTCCTGACCAAAAACATAACCGTAACCAAAGAATCCTGAACGTTTCCTAATTTCTTTTGCAACCATAACCCAGTATACTTAGAAATCCTTAGTTCTTTTCTTAATAACAAGACGCCACAATGACAAAAACAGCACCACAACAATTACTTAAACTCCCACACCATCTAACTCATCTCATAAAGCGGAAAAAAATAGTCCGCAAACTCTGGAAAAAGTATAGGACTCAGATCTTAAAGTTATCCTCAACTCACTAAATCAAGTGGTTAAATCTCTGGTCTCTCGGTTCCGAAACGAGAGATTTAACAAATTCATTGCCGAGGCAGAGTCCCACCCAAATAGTACTTGGAAAGTCGTTAAAAAGCTCCGAAATAAACGGCCTTCCCCGCCCTCCTTAAACAAGGGAATGACTCTTACTCGCTTGATTTAGACAAAGCAGAGATCTTCGCTTCTTTACTGCGAGATCGATACTCCCCCAACCCAAGCCCCATTGATTTAAAAAAGGAACAACGTTTTAATCAACCGTAGAGTTCAGCAACAGCTTCTCGTGCAGGGTGCCATTAAAAATAGCATCCTTAAAGTTCTCCCGCAAAAATTAATCATGGGTATATGCAACATCGCTGACGCTGCCATGCGTCTTTTTTATTTCCCGATTGAAACAGCCTCTCAGATCCCCCTCGAGTTATAGGCCTATTAGCTTACTTTCATCGATCTGCAAAATCGTCGAAAGCGTCATTCTCACCCGCTTAAATAAACACGTCATGGAGATCAACATCCTCCCTGATGTTTAGCACGGTTTTAGGGCCAGACATTTGGCGGTATACCAGTCTCTCAGAGTCACTGAAAACATTGGCGACAGAATCATCCATAAAAAATTCACTGCGATGGCCTTCTTGGACATACAGCAGGCCCTTGATAGAGTTTGGCACTACTGTACAAACTCATCCAACTAAATTTATATCGGGACCATTAAACCTTTCTATCTGGCAGATTACTCCGCGTTAAAGTGGGTAGTTCTCTCTCTGACCCGCACCCCATCACTTCAGGTGTCCCACAAAGCTCCAAACTTTATCCAACTCTCTTCAACATCTTCTGCTATGACTTACCCCAGCACGAAGAAATCAACACATACATCTACGCTGATGACGTCGCTGTCAGCTGTACGTCAAAACGACACTCACAGTGCACCGCCCAATTAAACGAGCATCTCGAAACTCTCGATAACTGGTATAATCTTTGGAGACTAGCCATTAATGAATTCAAGACTATATCCATTCTCTTATCTTGGAAAAATCCCGAGAAGAAGCTCAAAAAGATAAGAGTCAACGGAGTAGATATCGAATGGAGCTACTCCGCAAAGTATCTCGGCATCATACTAGACAGGAGATTCACATACCCAAAGCACATGAACTGCACACGCAACAAGGCTCACGGGGCCTTTGCGTGGTTAAAACCGTTCTTCAACAACTAATCAATCTCACAAAAGACTGATTTGCGCCCCTTCAACGCCATCATAAGGAGCATCAGCACCTACGCCATCCCCACCTGAGGCGCTGTAAAAGAGAACTGACTCAAGGCCATTCAGGCTGCTTTTATGAAGATCCTAAGGTTGGTACTGGGAATTTCGTGGTACATCAGGAAAGCCCAAATCTGCAGGGAGTTTAACATGATCACTTTTATCGAGGCAGCCCCCATTCTCGCCTCCAGAGTCCACGCTTCCATCACGGACCATCCAAACCCTACTATCGCGGCGCTCAATAACATCTAGCCCAGGCGATTCGACCTCATTAGGCGCACCTGTTCTCTAGTGGCACTCCACGACAACCCAGACTACACATCTGATCTACCTACACCAACATCTTCTTTCGAAGACTCACTCTAGTTTCTCCGGCAAAAACACACTTCACTTCGTCACGCTTCCTTCTGGAGCCCCCGAATTCCCGCCATATCCCTACGGCTTTAGAGTGCACAACACATATACAAGCACAAGTACGCCCTCACATACTTAAATACACAGCGTACTCACACTTGACATACACACAATTACAAATAAAAGAAAAAAAAAATAATGAACACATACACATTTTCGAAGTACGCCTCCTCCTATACAAAACACAGCGTACTCACACTTTATATTCACCCAGATACATAAATTAGATGCCAAATCTATTCCAATGCCAGCCAATCTCCGAGCTTAGCCCAGACGCGTAAGCGCCAGTATTTCTAACTACCCAAGCGTTCTCGCGCATGCGCAGAGAGACACTCTAGCTTTCTCTCTCTTACAAGCTGGAGTGGGGAAGCCTCCCCGCCCGTACTTACGCTCAAGCTCTGCCCACTTTTAACAGCTCAAATAGGACAATGATCATACACAACTGTGATGCACGATAGCAGAGTGGGCTAATCGTTTCGCTCCTGATTGTGCATCGGGTGTTCGATTCCCGTCCAAGTCTTTTTCTTTCCTTATTTTTTTCTTTTTTTTTATTATATCTTTACCAAGAATATTTTATGGGATTTTTGTGAGTGCAAAATTTTTTTCAAAGATTTATTAGGTCTGAAAAGATAAAAACTCCAAGATATCAGTTATGAGTTATTTAGACCAATTATTTTGTGTTAAATAATGTTGACTTAAATGTAAGTAATTGCTATGTCTTGCACAATATTTTTTGAGCTGTTGTACAATGATTTTTATCGTTTCAATATACAATATAATGCTTCATGTAACAACTCAACGATACGAAAAACTTTTTAAATAACTGTATGCAGGAAAATTCCACTATTTTCGAGCTGCTGCTCTCAGATCACTTCGAGAGTATTCATCTCTCTTTTAAGACCGCAGTAAAAAAAGGGATTAAGTATTCTCAAAACAGTCGCTGAAAAATTCCATATCGTAATACTGTTTCCATACCACCTTGCGGTAAGTATCTCGGCCCGTTATTTTTCTAAGAAAAAATTAAAGTTAGCTAAAAAAACATGCATTCAAAATATGTCGTCCTGCCATGAGTTTAAAATGATGCATTAATAAAATGCAGGGATGGGCAAGATACACATTCAAATACTCAAATGCAATTTTAAACACGATACTCTAAGATATTGTATTTTGAAATACTGCATCTTTAAATACAGTATTTTAAAATACAATATCTTAGAGTATCGTATTTAAAATTGCATTTGAGTATTTAAATGTATTTTGTGCCCATCCCTGCATTTTATTAATGCATTATGTTAAACTCATGGCAGGACGACATATTTTGAATGCATGTTTTTTTAGCTCACTTTAATTTTTTCTTAGAAAAAAAACGCGCCGAGATACTTACCGCAAGGTGGTGTGGAAACAGTACTATGATATAGAATTTTTCAGCGACTGTTCCGAGAATACTTAGTCCCTTTTTTTTCTGCGGTCTAAAAAGAGAGATGAATACTGAGAGTAGCAGCTTGAAAATAGTGGAATTTTCCTGCATACAGTTATTTCAAACTTTTTCGTATCGTCGAGTTGTTACATAAAGCATTTTACTGTATATGGAAACGATAAAAATCATTGCACAACAGCTCAAAAATTATTGTGCAAAACATAGCAATTACTTACATTTAAGTAATCATTATTAAACACAAAATTAATTGGTCTAAATAACTCATAACTGATATCTTGGAGTTTTCATCTTTTAAGACCTAACATATCTTTGAAAAAAATTTTGCACTCATAAAAATCCCATTATATATTTTTAGTAAAGATATATTAAA
>JAPYYV010009517.1:0-20653 GCA_030522625.1 Copidosoma aretas | reverse complement strand
AAAACTTGGTACAGATGTTCGGGAAGAGTGTACCAACATAACAAAATCAAAAAATCGATAATCGAAAGTACGTTGCCCGCGAAATTTGAAAAGTCACCTCACTTTTTGAACACACCTCGTATGTGGACGAATGATATGGGAAAAATTCAAAAAATTTTTCACTAAAGATTTAAAAAAAAATAAAGAAAATTTTGCTTCATCACATTTAAATGAGATTTTCAATTTTGAAGAAAAATCATGCAAAGATTACGGACTGTCAGAGTCAACTAAGACAATAAATTGTATGAAAATTGATGAAAGTGAAAACATCATCGATGTTGAAAAACATTTTAAAGACTTATTTGTTAAATTAGGCAATGATCAAATGAAAATTTTTAATTAAATAGTTAATTGTGAAACAAAACTGTATTTTATCGATAGTCCAAGTGGTTCTGGAAAAACATTCTTGTACAAAAAATTAATTTTTTATTTTTTGTCAATTCATAAAAAAGTTATTTCTTTGGCATGGACTGACATTGCTTCTGTTATATTACCTAAAAGAATGACAATCCATAGAACATTTCGATTACCATTACACTTAACTAATATTGAGACTTCTTTTTTATATTTTGAAATGATAAAAAAAAATTACGTGAGGTAAATGTTACCATTTGGGACCAAGCATCAATGATTTCTTACAAAACCTTGGAAATTGTAGATACAACATTACAAGATTTATGTAATAATAATTTACCATTTGGTAGAAAATCATTTATTTTAGGTGGTGATTTCAGACAGATAGTCCCAGTAATAAGACACGGCTGTAGAAGGTATATTGTTAGTAAAACTATAAAGTATTCGTCTGTTTTGAAAAAATTCAAAGTTTGGAAATTAAAATTAATATGTGTTCTGTAAATGAAGAGTTTTCATCAACATTATTAAAAATCGGAAATGGTACAATAAAATCATTCAAAATTCCTGAAAAATGGAGAAGTAATAACATTTGTCATTAAATTTACGATGATGGTATAAATACATTTCTAAACAAAGTAATATTAACTATACATAACGAACTTTCGTACTTTTTAAATAACAAAATTCTGAGTTTAATTAAAAATATAGAACATACATATTATAGCATAGATTATGCCAAATATAAAGGAAGTGATCGTACGGATGATAATATAAATATAAATTTCTCAATAAAAACTTTGAACAATATACACGAAGATTTACAACCACGAATTCTGAAAGTAAAAGTAAATGCAATCGTCATGTAGATAAGAAATTTGAGTATAGCTGATGGTTTATGAAATGGCACAAGATAACGTACTACAAAATTATTCAAGTATAATTTAGAAGCCGAAATAATAACAGAAAATAAATCAGGTAGTAAAGTATTCATACCAAGGATAACTTTAAATACTGGTAATAATTCGTCTTTGATCTTTATACTGTATAGGCAATAGTTATCGTTAGTTTTAGCTTTTTTAATGACTATCAATAAATCACAGGGTCAGAGTTTCGATAAATTAGGTTTTTACTACAAAAGACCTCTATTTTCTCATGGTCAATCGTACGTATTATTGTCAAGATGTAGAAATCCTGAAAAAATTTTATACAGAATAATTCTGAGAAGAAATCAAACATTAAAAAAATTGTATGGAAAAAATTTTTTGATAATTAATAAATTCATTTTTTTTAAATAGGTTTGTTATAATTTTTTTTATTAAAAATGTATACTTTCTTCTTTGTCACTTAAAAAAAGGACAGAAAAAATTTTATTCAGTGACACATTTTAAATATACAAAAATGAGGCGATAAAATTAAATTTTCTTAAAAATTTTTTTTTTTATGTAGGGGGTGGATAGTTTTAGTATTTTAGTTTTTATTCTAATACGAATATGTATATTTTTATACAACAAGAAAGAACCAAGAAAAAAGAACTTGTAATTTCCATCTCCTAATAGTTTTAATTTTGATATATTGTTAATTTACATATTCGTAGTAAATATACAATTGATACTAATATTAAGTTAGTAGAAACTTTATTGTACCTCATATTCATTATTGATTAACATTTTACGTATTTGTCAAATGGTGTATGGATTTTATGATGATACAACATAGATCAGAAAATACAAAATATACAATGAGTTTTAGTTAAGATTATTTGTATGAAAAAATGTAAGAAAAAGGTGAGTAAAACAAGTATAAAAAATACAACACAAATACTAACTATATTATGTTAATTTTTTTAATAATTTTTCAATATTTAACTATCAATATTACAAATGAGAATGTTTTGGACCCAATAGCTGCAAAATTTTAAAATAAAATGCTTGGAAAATAATCATAATCTGTTATTATATTATAACTATTGATGTATTAGACAAATACTTGTATTGCACAAACCTTAATGAAAATTAGTTTTACATCAAACATGGCGGATTCAGCAACCCGTTCGTCTGCGAGCGACGTCTTGTCCCAAATATACTGGCCTTGTCCTCTATAAAATTACTTAAGTGCTGTGGTCAGAGGTACGCCAAGAGGGGCCTACCTACCATAAAAAAATTTAATCCCACCCTTGCCACTGGATAAAGTTAGTTGAACATGGCCAAATCCCAGATTCCATTAGTTGTCGCAAGTGTGAGTATGCACATAAAATTGTATGACCATGTCGTATATGAAAGGGAGATACTTTGGTATGAAATGAATATATTCTGAAAACTTAACAGATATATGTCAAAATCCGGAAAAAATATGCACTTTTCGTGCTTAAAATTTAGGGTAAATATTTTCACGCGGCACACCTCCATAACGCCAAAATTCGTGTACACCGGGTGCTCGTTTTCTTTGTCTTGAACCAGGGAACTCTCTTTGCCCCTCAAGACTGCCATTTTTTTCCAACCCGGATAAAGATAAAGCAAGAAAACTGAACGCTTTTAAAATAAAAAAATTTACGTTTTTCAGTCCCTAGTTACTTAATAATAATTATAAAAAAGTTCTCTAGAAGCAATCGACAGCTCTTAAAATAAGCTTTAATTTGAGCCCAGATAGGGCTAAAATATTTATCTGATCACAAGTTACGAGCAATTTAAGTTGTGCTTGAAAATCGTTAATTATTTTTTAATTAGGGGTTTCGATTCATTTTGAAGCACCAACTTAAATCGCTCGTCACTTTTGACTGGATTATTAGTTTGAATCCCACTAGGGCTCAAACGAAAGCTTGTTTCAAAAGCTTTGGAATACCTTTCAAGGAAAGAATAACAAAAATTTCTGAGCTGAATAACGGTCAAAATAGTAACTTCAAAACTGGGCTGCAGTTACGGGGAATTTGATTTAATAATCTTTCTATTATTGAACAGTGAATTTTGTGCAATACGCACACAGTCTGTTAATAGCCAAACTAATTGATTTTCACAAGTCAATATAGATTACTCAAATATCAGAGCTAGCGCAATAATAATATTGGTCCAAAATGGTTGGCAGAGCGTAAAAAAAAGGTAAGGGAAACGATAGGGAGTAAAATTTACGTTTCGACCTAAATCATTGGCAGGACTCTTTAGTATGGCTATGGTAACGATCTTAGCCATAGACGCTAGCAGCGCAGGATGAAATTTTTACATAATTTGGTAACAAGTGATAGCAAAGAAAAATTTTATTTTGTGTTTACATAAAAACATTCTGATCGTTAGTTCCTTTCTGTAAAAGAAATTGTTAATTAAGAAACAATATTAACCTTTCTATTTTAATCTTTGTCATTTTTAACTTTACGATTTAAGACATTCTAAAATCTTTGTACTAGCCCTCTTTTCAATCATAGCAATGAATAATAATATTTTCTATAGCCTGTTTTATCAGCTCTTTATTGTCACCATACTTAGTTTTGTTTGCTAGGATTAAAATATTTAACATTATCAGCGCAAAAGAAAAATTTTATGGATATTATAACCTACAAACACGAGCAATTTATTTTTGGTTTTTATTTTAAAATAAATGTGTGAAATGTTTTTCGACTGGTATGTATGAAGCATTTATTACTAAAAATAACGTACTATGGGCCAAAACGGGTTTTTTCATTCTAAAATCGTAAAACTCTTCAACGAAAATAAGTGAACCGATGTTTCTTTCTGAATGTATATGGTGACTTGATACAGTACATAGGAGAATTACAGTAAAGTATGTCGGCTATTGCCATAACCTTAAAAAAAAGTCCTATTCTTGGTAATTTTCCAGTAAAACTAAAAAATAGGACCCGAAAAAACTAGGTGATAGTTAACAGACACGTAAAAGCGATTTATATTAAACCTTATTGAGTACATAATAGCATGTCATTTAATAAATTTGTTAGACTAACTCACCATCAGCTTACTACCTGCATACAAAGAAAACGCTCTACTTTGTTTAATAGAAAAGTGTAAATCACACCACAAAGATACTAACATATATTATTCATTCAGATGCAGAGAAAAATGCCAACAAAAAACACCGGAAAAATTATGATTCAGAGTTTAGGAATATTTTAAGGTGGCTCATCACCTCTATACAGCACATATTGTAAATATTTCATCATAAATGATTATTATTCAAAGTTATGAAAAGAGTCTCATTACCCGACAATAATAGAGCTGGTGCTTAATATCATGCGATTTTTCTCATGAAATTTTGTTGTTATGTTTTTCAGATACCGAAGCGTGAAAAAAAAATACAATAAATTACTTTCTTCTTTTTCACTTTACATCTGATTTTCAATTTTTCGGGCTTACTCTCTTCCTTGAACGAAACTATTAGGCGGCATTACAGAAAAAATTGCAAAAATTTACATAGGTTTTCCAGGAAATTCAATTGTTTACTTGTTTCGTATTTCTATTCCTGGATGACCCCTAATTGATTCGTTTAACAAAGACAATGAGCCCATAAAATTAAAAATCAGATGTAAATTGAAAAAGATTAGAGTAATTTATTGAATCTTTTTTCAAGCTTCGGTATCTGAAAACTTTCACAACAAACTTTTATGAAAAAAATCGCATAATACTAAGCACCAGCTATATTTTTGTCAGGCAAAGTGAAATTTTTCATAACTTTGAATAAACAGTTGGAGTAACATATTCAAAATATGTGCTATACAGAAGTGATGAGCCACCTTAAGAAGTTCAAAATAATTAAAACTTACGTGTAAAAATAAATTGGCAAAATAGCTGAAACGGATGTAAATATTGTATTTTCGTCGTATCAAAGTCAATTAAATAGATTACTTTATCTAGATGAGTAGTTACTATTTAATCTACTACTTTTTGTTGCTAAACTTTGCCACGGTTACTGCAAAAATGAAAAATCAAAGAGTTTGTTTGATTAGTAAACGTTAATCTTCACGACACAGGTATATTGCTGTATGCGTTAGTAGGTCAGAGAAAAGAAATTATTGAATTTAGACCAGAGAACCAATGTTTGTTATGGTGTCTGACAGATTTCTAACGTAAAAAAGTTTATTATAACTAGGTTGTACGGAAAAAAATCGGAAAAATGGTTAAAACACATGTTATATCTTAAATAAGACTGTTACAGTAATGCAACAAAATTTGATGAGACCATCAGATCTTAACAATGAATTTGTAAACGACCGGACGTTCTGATACCCTCGACATAACATCAATTTATTCTAAATCAATTGTTTTTTTTTTTTTTTATGAATTCATACGGGTAATTGAAATATGCATATCCATTTTAGCTATTTAGAGAGATTTTTACTTTTATAGTTGGGGCTTACTATTTTTTGACGTTATGAAATAGTCTAAAATTCTAGATTACAATTTTGTTGGTGTGTTACGTTGCCATTTATGTCTGTGTTAGAAGAAATAATTCATATGAGTATCTTTGTTGAGACAATTGACACTTTCTTATTAAAAAATGAATAATGTGTTCGTTTGATGGATGTATTTAACTGATGGTGAGTCTGTCTAACAAATCAAATAAATAACAAACTAATATTTAGGTAATTATATTCCATATACACATCGCTTTTACGTGCCTGTCAGTTATTACTTAGTTTTAGTGGGTCCCGTTTTTGGATTTTCCTTGAAAATAACTAAAAATAAGACATTTTTTTGAGGTTAGGACAATGCCTGGCAATCTTCTATATCACTTTTCTATGTTTTATATTATGTTACTTAATAGATCCAAAAAAATTCTTAGTCCATTTGTATTTGTTCGTGAGTTTTATGATTTTGGAACTAAAAAACCCGTTTAAGCCCACTGTGTGCCGGTCACCGCGGTTAAACTGATTTGATGGTCTCTGTAGATATATATATATATATATATATATATATATATATATGTTTGTATGTATTATCTTATAAATACGTGTATGTATAAATGTATGCCTTTATGTGTGTAAGTATATACCCTGATGATATCTGGTCTTACAGGATCTTGGCTTTTTCAGACAGAGATTAATACATCAGTATTGATACTGGTATTACTCTACGTGTACTTATTTGAGTAAAATTTAAAGCTGTAGTGACAAACAAACCTTTATTAGTTAAAGCAGATATAACCTACTGTAGATTGATACATGGACAACCTCCGAAAAAAGATACTGGTAGCACGACGGTAAAACGATCTCAACTTAATATTGGCAGTATATGACGGCCAGTTTTTGGTTAACGTTGCCTGTAGATTTAAAATATATATGACATGTACAAGTAGTGGCTCTCGTTCAGAACTAACACAGGTGTTAACACGAGAATATATAATAGGTTCTACACAATAGAAAAATAGCTCCTACTTGATTACCGCAAGGTAGAATCGAACAATCATGTTACATATTGTATCTAAGAATAGAGAAACCAGAAAGAACAAATTGATTTCAAAACTTTTGAAAAATTATTCAAATAGAAAATTGTAATTTAAATAACCCTAAGAAGGCTCTCCAGCATATATGCAGCACAAAACTTTCAATAATTATGAAGCTGTTATTTAAAACTTTATAATAAAGAGGATTGTTCTATTGCAAAGGAGGTCCTTTATAAGTAAGAAATAAATTAATTCATGAAATATCCTATATTGCATGAGCGAGTAGTTTCAGATTTAATAAACAGTTTTTGTAAAAAATGACTTTTTCATCGGTTCTTCATCCGATTTATTATTTTCAAACTTTGTTTTAATCTCAAACAATTTCATAGAGGGTTACCATGGAAAATTTCAGAAATCATAGATTGTGCAAGAAGTTAGATGGTGTTGTTTATAGCGAGATTTATAATAACGGAAGCTTTTACATGTTATCGTATAAACAATACCATCTAACTTCTTGCACTATGAATATTTTCTGAAATTCCCCATGGTAACCCTATATGAAATCGTTTGAGGGATGAAACAAGCTTATAAAATTTTTAATTGGATGAAAACACTATGAGAAAGTCATTTTTTACGAGGATGTTTTGAGCACCTAAAATTACACGCACATGCGATGTATGTTTTGTAAAAAAATCATTTTGTCCTTACTTATAAAGTACCCCCTTTTTGATATTACAATCTGTTTTCTTATTGAGTTTTGAATGTCAGCTCCATAATTATTGAAAACATTAGTGCTATATATCTATATATGTTTCTATATTATATAGTTATATGGTTTTAGGGTGAGTACTAGCTCCCCCCCGCTCCTCCCCAGCTCTGCCCAAACTAAGGTAAAATTCGTTTCTTTTTACACTGAAATATGACCTCAAATAATTTGAGCTAGCTCCCCCTTGCTCCAACCCGCCCCATCATCTCCCCCTCAGCTCCCCACCATACTCCCCCCTTCCTCCCCTCAGCTTCCCGCCAAACATGTTTTTCCTTTCTTAATAAATTTTTACAACACAATTACTTTCGTATTATTATAAAAATACCTATATGAAAAACCAGCCTATATGAAAATTGATTATGTAGCAATTAATAATAATAAATGGAATAACGATATTCATAATCGTAAGCCAAAAATTTATTATGATACCTATGGGAGCCGTGAACAAAATTCTATATATTGAAACAAAAAGTATTATTTGGATCTTAGGGAGATAAATTTTATATATATCATTATAAATCTTGGAAAAATTTTGAAATTAGCGATAAGACATGCTTTTCTGCTGACGCATTTAAATACCTACACGGAAAATACTACTCTTGAAGGTTTCAAGGCTTCTCATAGCATTATTTATGCATAGAATTTGCTCTATGGCGCTTAATAGAGTAATTTTTTACAAGAATATATCTATTATTGGAAAAAAAATATCTTGCAGAAAATAGAAAAACGGAAAAGACACAGAAGACAAAACTATGGAAAACTGTTTCAAGAATCTACAAATAATATGGACTTCTGATTTCACAAACAAATTCCATAGCTTATAGACTAACACACATATTATTAGAGCCTGGGCAATAGCATGAATCTATTAAATTCACATGGCAAGGAAGAAGTAGAAGTACTTTAAAACTACAGAGAAGTGGCTTCTTAAATGTAACATACAAGATTTGAGAAATTATAATCGCTGAAAATGTAGAAAAATCGGTAGAGAAGTAATAAATAATAAAGGAAAGTTAGGCTGCTATCAGAACAAAAGGAAGAACAATATACTATATTTTTGTACTAAATAATTCAATTGAAAGCAAAAATATAAGAGAAATAAGTATATAAATGACACAAATGTTCAAAAGAATAAAAACATACACAATAAAAAAGTTAATTGAAGGACCCGATGCAATAAGGGGACTAGCACTTTTTTCACCGTTGATTTACTCATAAAAGATTTAATCATTTTATGAAAAATAGGGAACAAGTGTTATTCAAAGAGTATCTCAGTATTCATAAAAAAACCTCTAAATGGTGATAATTAATGTTGAAAACAGTGCTACTCCCCTTATTACATCCGGCCCTTCAATTACGGCCAGGGGCTAACAAATTTATTTAAAACTATGAAAAAGAATAGGCAAGGGTGTCCATTAAGTCTAGTACTTTTAAATTTATTTGTCTAAATAATAGGCGATAAGTGAATCTAAAATAAAACAGGAGGTGTAACAGTAGGCAAACTCAGAATTAACAGTCTCAAATTATCTAATAACGTTGTTTAAGGCACGTAGTATATTGGAGGCAGACAACATATGCAGAAAGACTAAGTTAATTAAAGTACAAGAAATATACTTGAAAATAGCGAATAAAAAAAAACGTTGATGTTGGGAAATGAATAAAGGATAAAACAGATCTGTTGGAATTCATAGTGCATGCATTAGAAGTTAAAAACCAGGACATGGACCAAAAAGTGTGGTTCTCAACGAAAAATTCTCCTGGCATGGAAACAAGCGACAGATTAGGAGCAAAGGACAGTTAAAGCAGTTTCAGGCTCAAGCAAACGAGATAAAGTAGAAAGTTTAAATCGATGATTATTTTTCATAAAATAAATATTAAAATTTTATTGCACATACGTAGCGGGCCCTTGTGTATAAAAGGTGGGACTCTACGTTTCTTGCCTCTCTGAGCAAAACTCCTAAAGCTCCTTACACCGTCTGATCTTTGAAAACCCTTACTCCATTTTTTACAAATTTTTTTTTCATGTTCATTATTATAAATTAATATATGTCTATCTAAATGTGTCAATCTATTAAAACATTTTTTACATTTAGCACATTTGAATAATTTTTCCATACTATGTTCTTTGAAAAATTAGATTTGTCTAAAGTTTAATGTTGTACTGTTTACATCTTTAATACACTATTTTATGCATTAAAATTACATTAAATATAGATATTTAAAAAAAAAGAATACCTGTAAAAAAAAAAAAAATCACTTTAAAGTAACTAATTTTAAAGCTGTCATAAATTTTTCAAAATTTATTTACAAATTTTACAAAACATTGACTAGAAAAATTTTGATCATAATAACCAAACATTGAAATTCACGCAGTCAAAACATTTTAAACAGTAGCGAGTTTTTTTAGCTAAAAAAAAATCAAAACATCGCTAGAAATTATAGAAGCTTTTTAAATAGAATGGTGGTAATTGTATAAAATGTATAAATAGTGCTCAAAAAATGTTAAGAGCATAAATGCATTCAATCGACGGATATAAGTATAAGGATGATCTTATATTAATGAAATATAAATGTAAAGAAATTCATTCAAAGGTCTGATTATTTAAAGTATGTTTATCATAGCTTTGATAGTTGTTCTATAAGTAATCAAAGCAATGGTAATATTAAAAAATGGCTGGCGAGTTAACCTAAAAAAAGGTATCATATTTGTTCTATATAAATGCACTCTGTAATATGTGCTTAGTTAAAATTGATTATCTGTTATCTAAGATCACAGTCCATCACGTCTGTGTATCTGTCCGAAATCCTAGCCCAAGCATCCTTTTTTCCAATGTCCTATTATTTTTTAAATTAAAAATTGTTTAAAAATTCTTTTTCAGAACAGCATTAAAAAAAAATTAGTATATTTATAAATAAAAAAAGATTAATATATTTTTATTGATTGTTTTTTAAATTAAAAAATAAAACAATTATAAACTTTTTAATAAATAAAAGAAACATTGACTACTATTGTAAGAAATTTTATATATTTATATAACTACTAAAATGATTTATCTTATAAATATAAATAATCTGTAAATTGGCAAGCAGAGCGCGCTGTTAGGCTAATATACACATGAAATACATATCTCAAAAAAATAGGATAGGTTCCGTAATGTAATTACACAGGTAACAGAAGAACTAAAAATGAAAAAATCTATAAAACTACGAATTATTGCAAATTAATAAAAATAATTCCACAATAATTAAGCAAACAATATGGATTAGAGATAATTTCATAGAATACTAAAAAAATAAAAGGGATAGTAATGATTGAATTAAAGACTAAAACAAAATGCATAAATAGAATACTAAGAGATGAAAATATTAAACAAACGTAAGATGGGTGAGAAAAGTAGCAAAAAGCTAAATTCAAATGAGTCTCGGAGTGCTATTAAAAATTGAAACAGAAAAAAAAGGGATGGTAATAAGGAAAGCGGCAGAAAAAAATAATTCTCAACAACAGTTCTGTCTATAAGATTGCTTTGGTTATCTATGTTTGTACTCATATATGTGTAAAAAAAAAAATTGCTTTATTTATTATTCAGACATGAGAATAAAAATATTGAAGTGTGGGGGTCGGCGCTCAGGGGACGAAGCCCCACTAGTATACACATATATATACATATGCTGACGAGCCTCCTGTAGGTGGCTCATCACCCCTATACAGCACATATTTTAAATGTTTTATTATACATGTCTATTAAAAGTTGTGAGGAGTGTCACTTCCCCTAAGAATAATATAGCTCGTGCTAAATATCATGCGATTTTTTCCATAAATTTTTGTTGTCTTATTTTTCAGATTCCGAAGATTGAAGAAAAATACAATAAAATACACTAATCTTTTTCAATAAACAATAAACAGAAATTTTCAACTTTTTTGTTTCATCCTCTTTCTAAAACGAATCCATTGAGAGTTATCACAGAGAAGTTCCACAATCTTGCATAGGCTTCCCAGAAAATTCAATTATTCACTTATTTTTCGTATTTCTATATAAACAACTAAATTTTTTAGAAAACCTATCCTAAGTTTTTGCATTTTTTTCCGATACAACTCCCAATGAATTTGTTTAACGAAGAGAATGAGTCTATAAAATTAAAAATCAGATGTGAATTTGAAAAGATTACAGTAATGTACTAAATTTTTTTCAAGCTTTGGTAACTATAAAATTTAACAACAAAATTGTATGAAAGAAATTGCATGATATTTTGCACAAGCTATGTTATTGTCAGGTAAAGTGACAATTTTTATGACTTTTTATAAACATTTATAATAAAATATTCAAAATATGTGCTATAGAGGGGTGATAAGCCACCTTAAACCGTCAAGAAACCAAAGATTTTGGACAGATTGATAGGTAAAGGTATAAAATAGTAATAGATAATTATAAAAAAAATGTTATTAATTAATATAGATTATAAGGATAATTAATAAATGTTGTTTTTATTGGGTTAACCACCAAAGTACAATAACAATAATCCTTATTCGAAAAAAATTAGTAAATGATTTACAAAAATCAAAAATTCATATTCACTGTAAATCATAAGTAAATACATATTCTAAAGATAAATTTTAGTAAATCGTGGATAAAATGTGTAAAGAAAGCTCTTAATCACCTAAGAAAATCAACAAACAAATAAAAGAAGTTTTATCCATGATAATATTTATAAAATAGTTAGATGTATGTAAAGGAATTGCTGTCTGTTTGCTACTGTGGACTTTTTGTTTAATAGTTATTGTAGTGTTATTATCATTATTATCGTTTTTGTACACGGTGGGGTATATGTATTTTATAAAGCTATACTAAGGATCTTGAAGTGTGTGAGAAAGCAATATTATATACGTGAACAAAAAACTTTCTGTACATATAATTATAATTATATTAGTAAATAAAATATAAAGGCCAAGTATGTACAGATAACTGTATAGCGAGTTTAAACACTGGAAATGAGTAGTTAAGTGTTTATATGCGGACCACATAATTATAAACCGTCTGGATAGAACTACTGATATGAATACAAGCTTATATTTCTATTGAGTTACTAACGAAACTAATAAGAACACTTAGCCAAAGCAGAAGGTGCATGGGAAGTAGTACGTAATTTGCAAAGAGTTTAGCGGGCTGTTGCGGTGGACCAGAAAAATTTTGACTCATAAATATGTATATTTATAGGGTTATGTGAATTATAGTATACATTCTTTACTTAAACTTTATAAGCAATTTATTATAAAATTATAAGCAAACAGCAAGATGATTGCAAAATATTCAAAAACGATATTTTAATATCATATAAATGAAAGAAATTATGCAATAAAAGACATGCATTATTTAAAAATCAATTCAAAAACCAAGTATGTGCTAAATTGTATACATGACAGCACTTTGGTTCTCAGCATTAAACCAGTTGGAATAATATATCTATTTAAGTATAGGCTTGAAGTGAATCTTAACGATTGTGATCCCATGACAATGATGTGGAAAGGCACAAAATTCTGTGAAGGGACTTCTCAACTTAGCCTCAGAGTGTTTCAGACAATTCTGTGCCATTTAGCATCGCTGCTACAAGCAAAGAAAATGTTTAATCCGTATGTATACAATAGGGGGCGGTATTCTTTTCTTCGTATCACGCGTTAGTTTGGAAGTATTGATGAGAAAACACGCAATTAAATATATGGAATCAGCTTCTTTAATAAACGTAGAAGACTACTATTAAAACATTGTATAAGGGACCACTGCTTCGGTTAATGCTTATTATCATGGATCCTTTTGAACAACCCAACGACCGATAGAAGGCCAAAATAACGTTTCTTTAGTAAAATGGCAGCACACGCAACTTCGAAACAGATTGAAAAAATTTGAAGACTTCATAAGTTGTCCAGTGACTTTAATGTAGTCTAATGACTATAAAGTTATTCAGGTTTCTTAAATACTTCTAAACTTTTATAAATTCTTTCAAAGCATCTGAAAGACTTTGAAAGCCTTCGAAGATTCATGAAAGGCTTAGAAGTCAACAAGAAAAAATAAAGCAGTTCCAATTACATTAGAATCTTTGAAGTCTCTTAAAGTCTATTTAATTCCTTCAAAATTTTTTTAATACTTCGAAAGTGTTAATGAGACATTGAATTGCGGAGGTACAATCTCAAGACAGCAGGATAATGAAAACCATTGAAAGAATTCTCGAGATACAGTGAGAAGTAAAAAAACTATTATAAATATGATAAACATAATAGATACTTGTTGCAAAAAACAATTTTTTGAATTTATCATTAAATACGTGTTAAGCAAGCTCGAAAACGCCAATATAATATATTAAAATAAAAATATAATGATAATAGTATATTTTATCTTAAAAGAAATATACACAATAGTTTTAAAAACGTAAATTATAAAAATTTTGACAATCATAAGAGAATAACGGTTGAATTTGAAATTAAGTTGAGGCTATCACAACATGCACCAACAAATTACATCCATAGGAAAAAGGCGAAGAGAGTTACCCATTTCCAGGTTGCTGAAATACATAAATGTATTATATTATTACTGTAATAAAACAAGTTTCTCTCATTTTTTTGATTTAATTAATGTAAAAAATAGGCCGATCAAATGAATACATTTAGAATATGTATATAATTTTTCAGGGCCTTTCCTATTAAAAATGTTATACAAATTTCAAAATTAGAACCGTATTTTATCAAAATCAGTCAAAAGATTTCTGAGATATGACTTATAACGTTTATATATATATGTATATGTATATATAGATACACACATAAATATATCTATTTGTACACAAGTGCATATTAGGACACATAAAAATTGATATACCTTTTTCTGTGGTGATAAGTATAAAAAAAAACAAACAAACAGGAAAGCCCAGGATTACTAAAATTGGTCAAATATATCATGAGACATTATAGATTATGTATATTCCCTATCTACACCCACGCTCTCTCACCTACAAAATTATTTTAATTCCATCATAATAGATTTCTTTGTACATAGTTTATTAACCTGTCAAAATTTCTGTGATAAAATATACTAAAACAACGATAAAACCGCTGTCAATCTGTTGGCATAAAGCTTACTAACGCACATGTTCTACTTGCACACATCCTTACTAATTTTTTTTTTTCTTCTATCCAAAAGCTTTATTATTTAGAAAATTTTATGATCCTTACACTTTTTCATTACAATATGTTCTAAAATAAACCCTTTGTGCAAAATTTTTTTTTTTTTTTAATGTTATTTATAAAAAATCTTTGTTATCTTTTTTAATCTTAAAGATTTTGTATAACAAGATATTCTAAAACGATGTTTTTCAGTAAAAAGATCATTTCTAAACAAAGTTCATCAAAAATTAATAAAATCAGAATGAAGAAAACGTATCAATAAAATTGAAAACTTTTTTTTAGCAATGATGGGTATCCCAAAATATATGAAGTTACGGAATATCCATCGTAAAATATCCTTAATCCACGATTAGAATCAGTCAAAGATATTCTGAGATATAACTGTTTATGCACATTCTCTATTTACACCCTCACACACCCAGCTGCTTAATTTTTTTTAATTTTACCTAAATTTGTTTTTTTTTGTACAAAACTTTATGATCTTTTGGAATTCCTATCGTAAAATATCCTAAAATAACCATAAATAGCTGAAAAATCAACTATTCAAAACAAATCAATTTCGGAAAGTCAACAAAATCCAAATTAAAAAAAAAATATGGAGCAAAACTCTTTTTTCTTAGTGATGGTAGGAATCGAAAAAAAAGTCCTCTTGGATCAAAATCGGTCGAGGGACTCCTGAGATACAACTAATTACATACATACAGACACGCACACACACTCATACACACACACGCATACACACATACATACACTAATTCATACACACAGACGGACATTTTCCGAAAATAGTGTAATTTGAATCTAAACTTCATAAAACATATTTATAATTTTTTTTCTCGACATGTGATTTTTCGTCCATAATAAATAATTATCCTCTACAAGGGAGAAAAAATATCGTAAATCTTAGGTTGCCATGTAAAAACCGCTATTTTTACAAATTTCTGATGTCAGATTTGTACCTTCGAACCCCTTTGTGTAGATTTTAAGGTATTTTGGCAAATTTTTTAGTTTTCTGACCGCCTTATTGGAACCACCATTCTTCATTCTAAATTTCGAAATTATTTTGTCAGGTTTATGATTAGCGATTGAAAAAACACAAAAGTCCGTTTGGTTGTTCAATGCATCGGCTTCGCTTGTATTTAGTGACTTGGTGATCTGTGCATGCTCGTGTTCCAGGGTACAGGCCGAACAACTGCAGTAGTGTCGTACGTCAATTCAAACATATTATTTTACTTGTCAATTTGGAGCGCTTGTTTTCGTATGCTGTCGTTCTGGCTAGAATTCGAACAATAAGCGATACATATACTAACATACTTACGTACATACATGCACACATACATACATGCATCGTACATCGATATATTATTTTTTTCTATTCCTGTAAGTACATAATTACATTATGCATATGCCTGATAAATATAATTTTCGTGTGGACTAAAATAGTCAAGCTACGAATCGACGAGTTTAAAAAGATGTACATACTCAATTTACTCGACATATTTAATGAATTTTATTAAGATATTTGATACCAATTTCAAGAGGAAATACAATAATGTTTCGTACTAAAATATAGACACACTCGACTCCGTCGAAATGTTTTATGAATCTTAATTGGATATCAGACACAAATTTAAAAAAAAAACATAAAAATATTTCGCCCAAAAAATCAATACACACGATTCATTTGAAAACGTTTAATGAATGCTCTTTGAGACTAATTAGAACAATACGTGAATAATAATGCCTACTATAGAGGCCATGTTATTCAATGTAATATTCGCTTTGATGCGTTAAATTTTATTTGAATATTAAAAAGTAATTCAAAATATGTGTATGTGTATGTGTATACGTGGAAATATATATTTCTACATCAAACAGTTAATTTGTGTGGGCAAAAATGATGGCCTTCCCTCTCCCTGAGATATTCCTTACGATTGTAAAAAAAAGTCACAGAATAAGGTAATAATAAGTCTGTTTTCTGGATCATATAAAATGACCATTGTCCCTCAGATTTTTTAAAACTTTCCCTCTGTCCCACGCTCTTAAAAAAAATAAAGGTGGATGCAAAATAAGACGATGATGAAAAAAAATCGTAAGATCTTTTATCAATAGAAATCATACCTAAAAATTCCTTGCATAATAATACACTTTAGTCTAAAACCCTCTACAGGATACGTATCTCTTAAATAATAGAAACACAGATGGTAAAACCTAACATTTATTCATTTAAATCTGTTCAAAAAAAGTAGAAAACTCAAGGATGATTTTTTGTAAGTTTCAAACTTTATGTTATTCATGAAAGTCATAAGGCGTTACCTAGAATGCACGATGCAGAGGTAATGTGTACATACCCTTATAAGGGTACACTAATTGTTTGAACTGTACATTATAATTTTCATTCATAAGTTCTATTGCATTTATTGTACGCTATACAAAAGATATATCATTTTGTCCATCATAATACTTTACGTTTGTATTAATTAATTAATGGTGGTAAATTCACTCTATAATAATTAAGTTATAATAATATATCAGAAAACTACTTTGGTATCAAGATCCAATTTGAATTCCCATTTCATATTGTACGAAGCACCTATTGATAGTTTTCCTGGCGCGCGTTATATCAATGTGGGTGCCCGGTGGGTATAGAAAGGATATACTTTACACAGTACATAATAGATGACTAGGCATATCATCTATATTTGAAACAGATGTGCCCCGGAGCACCAGAGGAGCCCACTTGTTTCTAGGCTTGGACAAAGTCGTTGCCTACTGAGTTCAGCGGGAGATCAAAACGACCTAGCTCGTAAGAATTTGCTGACAACCAGTAGTTACCTACTCTTTTCTGTACGATACGCTTATTACGTGCTAGAGTCCACATACCATGTAGGCATAAGGTCAATGCCTGCCAGCAAGGAAAACGTAACGAATCAAACGTCAAGTACATGCTTTTGGGCCAGTTCACGGCTAATGCTTCCGTAGTATCAAATCCAGTTGTGCCTGGAGGATTTAATCTCTCCACTAAGCTATACGTTGAAAAAGAAAATTTTTAGACATCCTGGTACTTTTATGTAGGGAAACTCCATGTCATTCAGTTGAAATATAAACCGAGAGGATCAATATAAGCAGTGATCATGTAGCCTGATACACCAAGACACGATTTCTAACAAAAAGGAAACTCGACCCTATGAATAGATCTCACCAATCTTTACATAAGACAGTGTATAAGTGTTCTCGTGCACCGATGGATCAAAATAACAATTCTGATACTTGAATCTAGAACGTGCGGAAAAATGAATTATTAATAATTCAAGCATAATTTGGGTGAAAATTTAATATATTTAGTTAGAATCTATATCTCTCTTGCTGGTTGCAAGGAAAACAATTTTACTGTAAGTTTTTTTTTATTCACATCGAATAATTTAATTTTTGAACGTTAAAGTGAGTAGAATTTAGGTAAGCAAGCTCTTCTTGGCATCATTGGAACAATCAGGTTTATGAACATACAATGGAATCATTGTTTGTATTAGACTTCAGATGAGCGATAAACGAGTAAAAATGTACTTTTTATAGAGTTAACAGTATAAAAATATAAATTAATATGTAAGACTCAAACAAATATAGCACCCTCACGGTAGATTATTCCATGATATATGCGTGCGTATGTAAAGCCATTTTTATAAGTGTATATTGTAATTAAAAGTACATGGCTTTTTTTGTTTCTAAAGGAATGATGAAGATATATCATATTAATATATTATTGTACACCTCAAAAATGTCATCCATTTCTTGATTTATGTTTCCGTAAAATTTTCTATCTTATTCTGTACAAAAATACTTTTATAATTTAAACATCTTAATAATGCAATATACCATTGGGCGCAAGAAAATTGTGGCTTTTCTAAGTTAAAAACTGATGTTATAAGCTTTGACCTTGGGTGTTAATAATAGTCATAAAAAAAGATAATCATGACGAAAATGTTTTTTATAGAAAGAAGAATGTCTAACGAAGACAAAATGCTGGTATTTGGAGTGACAATGGGAATAAATACTCTTTTCCAAATTTTTACACCTGTGATGATTACAGCTTCAGGCTTACACTTTAATAATTTAGTTATTATAAATCGCGTTCCATTACGTGATCCTTCTAAAACCTATAGATTTCGAATCAACTATTGATTTTAGATCGCATCAATATCATTTACTGCAAATTACAGTGCACAGAAGCAAAGAAAAGCAAAACTTGGAACCATTTTACGTTGGACCCGTGTACAGGCACTACCTGCATAGTGGAATGCATAGCAGTCGTGTGTCATCCGTACACTGACCCAAAGACAGGCGGTAGATGGAGCGTCGATGACCCGTCACTTGTCTTGTACACATGGTTGACAGCCACGTGAACGGACGGTATATGTGCTGTATAGTAATTATTGATTAGTTAATGGGGGATTTGCGTACAAAAAGCGCAGAAGAGCCAACTGTGATTATTATGCAGTTTTATTAGGGTTCATTAGAAGGGTCGATTGGCAGTGACAAACAGTCTACCATTATTTACAGACTAAATAGCTCGAGAAATATAATAATAGTTGGACAGAACATCTCTAAATTTTTAAACGGACACAAGAAATAACAAAATGATTGTCTATGAGTTAGTACATGTGTATATATTTGTAGGTACTTAAGAACAAATTTTTACAAGCATAAAAATATATTAAGAGCACATTAATACTATTTTTCTCTATATAATTATAAAGACACAAACTCTTCATTATTTTAAATCGTCAGGAACATGTTTTTAAACGATATTTTCTGTTCTAAACAGATTTGCTTAGTCAATCTTAATAACATTGTTGTTAAAATTTTGGAATCTAGATAATGCACTAGAAAATAATAATAGCTTTTTCAAGTATGAACCTAATTTATCCAGACATTTCAACGTAAACCAATCAAGAAAACTGGATTGTAAATAACATCTTAAATAACAGCATGTAGATCATTTAAGGAATACATTAGGGTGGTCCAAAGTATATTAATCGTGTCTCTAGCTTGGATCAAAAAATATCAATCATATGTACGAGTTCTTAAAGAGTACTTTTAGATACTTATACCACTGATCCCTCTCGGATTAAGAGCATTAAGAGAACTAGTTAAGTCGCAAACGAAATTCTCTAGGGCTTCAGTAGACTACACCACCTGTCCAGGAACATGACTAGCTACCAGGGAGAATGGACTGCACGAAGTACGCCATCCACATCTTAGTGTTCTATGACTGACGAACAGGTCATAGTACTAGCCTAGGCTAAGTTATGAAGATACGACTTAAATGGTGATAATCTTCAAAGAATTGCTGTGAATTTAGCTGGGCAAAAATTTAAAGAAATAATTAACAATACAAAATATGAGAAAAGTAAATAAATCATAGTTTACATAGTTACGACGCGACGCTAGTGTGAAATTGGTGTCAAAAATTTCGTGAACCTAAGAACATGGCGCTTACTGGACAGTCATATAAGAATAAAGCATTTAATATGTTAGACATTTTTAAATCATTCTATTGACATTATAATTGTGATAAATTAATTTAAAATTGAGAATAGAACAACATCAAAACAAGGTGCAACATGTAAGTTTCGTTGGATACATGTCTAAAACACCTTTCCAGCATCAAATTTACTGTAAACGATATCGTACCCGGCAAAATCTATGTATACACACACGCACACAAACACACATATAAATAAATAAATATATCTTCCTATATTATATAGTTGTAAGGATTTGCCTTATCTCTAGGCCTCCCTCGCCGCCCCTCAACCCCCCTCGCCGCCCCTCACGAAATAAGCTTCTTTCTCCCTTATTTTACGTTAATTTTGATTTCCCTATTAACCCTCCTCGACCCCCTCGCCGCCCCTCAGACCCCCCTTAGCCCCCCCTCGCGAGAG
>JAPYYV010009516.1:0-11885 GCA_030522625.1 Copidosoma aretas | reverse complement strand
CCGGCAAATTCACACTGTTCAACTGTGAAAAAAGACATTCGTGAAATAGGTCATTCGTGAAATTGATTTCGTGATACAGGCATTCGTGAAATTGTTATTGGTGACGCTGGTTTTCGTGAAAAAAGACATTCGTGAAATAGGTCATTCGTGATATTGGATTCGTGAAAAATGTCGGCTACCGTAGGAAATTAGGGTAGCTCAAAAAACGTTCCCATATTGCTGGTTGAGTCGACATTGTACACGATATATCTCATGATGTAAAAAATATAAGGTGTCTTTAAAAGCAGCTATGGTAAGACAGGGCTGTCATATTTTTCGCAATATTCGATCAATTGTTACGTGTAGATTATTTAATATTCATATTTGCAATGTCAAAAATTGCCTTATTTATTTTTTAAATATTTAATATGGAAAAAAGCAGGGCAAGCTGATGATTGGTTTATGTCCACATACTATCACACTTTGCTTTATATATCGTCGTATACAAGCCATGATAATGAGTATGGACAGCTGATGAGAAGAACATATGTCGCCATATTTTTAGTCCTACCAAGTTCTTAGTTATAATGATTGATCAGACTAAGCCCATGTGGTTGGTGATTAGTCTAAAATCAGTTTGTTTCAAAATTATCTGGTTTATCTAGGATGGTCATCTTTACTAAAAGATTATTAACTTTGCGTAATGTTAGAGTAAGACGAAGTATACTACATGGGGCGTCTGCACGGAAAGCGATGGTGATGTGACAGAGTGTTTGTTCAATTTTGTATTAAAAAGAAACAATCATGATCAGACGTTGAGAAATGAGTTGCAAAAATTATTCCTCAATAGAAAACATGATATTTAAAGCCTTAAGTCACTACATGTATTGGTTTTCAGCACCGCGAAAATGCTACTATATTTCATCGGACTACTAAAGGTATTTACTTCCAGTAGAAAGACCAAAAAGGGCTTCTGATGCATTTTATTTATAATGTTAACATCAAGATCTTTCTTTTTTTAACGAATACTGATCATGCTATTTAATTTTTTCAATGTTTGTTTAGTTATTTTTAATAAATTGTTCTTTTAATGCTAATGCCTTTTTAAAAAATGAGATTTATCTAGAGTTTAATTCTTTACTGTTTATATCGTTAACACACTATTTTATAAATAAAAATTACATCCACTATAAGTATTAAAAAATTTTAATAACTTTACCTGTTAGAAAATAATAAATAACTTTCATATTACCTATTTTCAGTATGTAATAAATTTTTCGAATTTCATTTACAAATTTATACTATTCATCGTGTAGGAAAATTTGGCTTACAATTTCAAAATATTTGAATTTTCGCTGTCAAAACTTTTGAAATAGTATGGAGTCGCTTTAGCTAATTACTAATCATAAGATTACTAGAATTTATAGAGGCTTCTCTAATAGAATGGTGGCAATTGTATGAAATGGGTCTATAGTGCGCAAAAAATTTAATAAGCATAAATGCATTAAATCGTAAAAATAAACCTATTAATCTGAGTATCTAGATAATTTAATATTAGTGCAATATAGATGGGATGAAATTCATCAGTAAGTCTGATTATTTTTAGTTTGTTCGTTATAGCTGCTATAGTTTTTCTATTAGTGCTTAAAGTGATTTGTTATTTTTTCAAAACATAATCGAGTGAATTAACCCAAAAAGATGGTACTGTGTTCGTTCTATATTAATGCACCCGGTAATATATAATGAGTTGAATTTGATTATTTGTTATCTAAAAATACAATATAACACATCCATGTGTATGTGTCTGAAGTCCTAGCTTAGGCAATCGCTTTTTTAAATATTCTATCAATTTTCAGATGAGAAGTTTAATAAAAAATATTTTAATACTAGCATTTAAAAAAAAAATTAAAACATTTATAAATAAAAAAAGTTGAAATATCTTCCAACTATTATGTTTTTATTTGAAGAATAAAGCTTTTTTAAGCTTCTTTAATAAATAAGCGAAAAATCGATAATCTAATAGGAAATTTGATATGTTCATGAGATAATTATACATATAATTTACTTAATAAATATGAAAAATTTCGGGAGTTGGCGCGTGAAGCGTGCAGGGAATGAAGCTTCACCAGTATATTTATCTATACATATACATATGTTTGTATCGCAGAACAATTTTTTTGGAAAAATACATAAATATTACAAAATTACCTTACATATTTCAATAATATGCAAGATTTCAAAGTTTTTTAACCCTTGTGGACATAACAGGGAAAGTCATGTTGTGTGCAAAGTATATTAAGCGAAATGTTTTATTTCTTACACAATATTTGTAAAAATATAGAACGTTTTAATAAGAATTCTTACAGACCTGACTATTTCCTGGATTTAAATTACGATCACAAAAACCAAAATAACAAAAACAATAACCTTTGGAATGTTAGTATTATCCAGCCAGAACTGACTTGTGTCCTTTCGCAAGATTTTATACAAAATTTATTAGATCAACATTTACCATCATTTTTTCAACAAACACTAAAACTCGGTAGTAATTTCAACTTTTAGGATAAAATTAACAGCAATTTTAATGTAACAATTGTTAAATTAATTGATGGAGACATAAAAATTGAAAAAATAAAGAATTTAGATGTAATGTAATTAATAGTGTTTGTAAATTATATAAAACCAAACTTCTCAATAATATACATAATAAAATGATATTTAATAGCATAACTAAAATTCATACCTTTTTTACTCTGATCTAGATCTAATTGTATTAAAAGCAATAAACGCAGTAGAATAGTTATATTGAATAAAACTGATGAAATGAACAAAGTTAAATTAGAACTGAAAAACATAAAATTATATAAAATTATTAAATAATGACCCCTCTCACAAACTAGAAAGAAATACGGATATACTAATTAAGTCTGAGTAAATCAAAATTTATATAAATAACAATGAAGACACTAATAATGAAAAAACTTTTACAAATGTAAAAGATAAAAGTAATCTTGCACTCTATTATAGATTGATCAAATTGCATGAATAAAACATGCCCATAAGATTGATCATTTTTGCCATAGGATCTCCTGCAAACCTTATTTCTACAGTATTAACCACGTTCCTAGAATCCTTTTGCCTACATTCCCCAATAATTTTACAACAGTTCTAAACTAAAAACTTTTCTAAACATTTCTATGCTACCTGAAGAGCTTTTTATGTTTAGCTTTGATGTTGTTGCTTTGTACAACAGCGTACATTTCGAATTTATCAAAAAAGCCATGAAAATAAGATGGCATCTTCTTATGTATAAAACTAATCTATCCCTAAATAAATGTTTAGATTTAATACAATTCATAATGAAGAACAATTTTGCAATTTCAATAAAAATTACTATAGACAGATACAAGGTAGCGCATTAGGAATTGCGATCAGTCCGATGTTAACGAATATTGTCATTCATGATTTGAATAATGACAGCGTTAAATCCTGTCCCATTCTAATATGAGCGTGGACAAGTTATGTTTACGATGTTTTTGCCATTATCCCTAAAGATTTCTCCTACACTGTTTTGCAACATTTGAATAATGACGATCAAAAAATACAATTTACTTTTGAAAATGCTGTTAAGAACTCTTTAAAATTCCTTGACGCGACTTTAACCTTAAATTTCAATGGTCAATTGGCACCAACTGGTATTGTAAACTCAGGGACCCGAATATCAATTTGAATTTTTTCTGACGTAACCCTACGGTACAAAAGATTGTCATAATTTATAGCTTGGTTAATAAAGCTATAAAACTATACGATTCTAAACACCACAAGAATAATCCAAAATACGTCGTTCAAACACTTAAAGTAAATAACTATCCAAAAAACAAATGCTGTGGTGGATAACAAGCGCGAGAATGATAGTCAACCAAACATAGAGGAAAAAAGGCAGTAAAGAGATCATTGGGAATAAAAAAAGAGGTAGACAGAGAAAAGTGAACAATAAAGCAGCAACGGAGCTGCGTAAGCCCGAGAAAGAAAGACTCGAAAAATACCTTAAAGCAGGCGCATCGGCCAGGAGAAAGTTGCCCGCCAATATCAGGAAGCACAGAGGTGTGACTTTAATTGTACGATGAGGATACAGTGCAGCATAATCTGGAGAAGAATATTAGGAGGAAAAGAAAAAGAGAGTTAAGAGCAAGGTCTAAAAAAATCGAGAAAAAACAGCCTCTGAAGGAAAAATGAGCAGACAAGCGACGAGAGAAGAAAAAGAGGTTCATGGAAAAAAAAATAGTACCAAAAAAGCAGAGGGAAAGAATCTTGGAAAACACTACAGGCATAATTTGTTGCAACAGCAGAAAACAGTCCAACGACAACTGCAGCAGAACGAAAACATTACCGACAGGATATGGAAGGTTGACTCGGACCCAGAGGTATAAGAGACAGCTGCGTCATAGAAACAAGCACTGGTAACGACAGAAGTTGATGCTGGTAAAGACAATTAACACTAGATGGCCGAAATAGAGCCTACCACACAGGGACGACATAGGGCAGTCGCGGACGTCAACATCAACAACGGCGTCGATATTAGTAGCGCAAACTATGGCAGAGGTGGGAGCAGTAGAACCAGAGCACCCGCAGAAACGACGACAATGATGACAAATAGGTAAAAGATAATGTAATCAGGTAAGCGAATTTGAAGAACGACGTTATAAGCTTAGTAAACAGTAAAACAAGTAGCGTAATGCAGGAAAAAATTGAACGATTTAAACTACTGAGCTGTTTGCACTCCTCACAATATAAACTTAACTTTTAACGAATAACGAGCTGCAAGAGGCAAATTCTTTAGTTATTTCACCATTTTAAAGCTAGTTTAAGATCATTTCGCACTGAGCTTATGCTGTGACGTCACAAGCTCAATGAAAATTGTGCAAAAAATACTCACTGGCGAGATCCAGCAATGGTGGAACTAAACCTTTTTTCTTGATCAAGTACAGAGAATGAAGCAGTTTATTCAACATACTACAATACAAATGATAAGGTGCGTTTTAAAACAATGTATGAATATTAACCAAACAGTAATATCATAATATGGGTGAAAAGAAATGATTAAATACATTGTATGCAGCTCAATTTATTTTGACGTTGCTAGTTAAAACGTATAGGAAACTGAAACAAAAATTTAAATAAAGTGTTATCGATGTAAAGTTTATTTTATTTTATTCTCTTTTATGCTTGTGGTTCGACACAACGAGGAAAATTTTGTCGTTGTAAAAGCCTGCGAGCAAGACAATCATCAGAATTGATCAGGGCCGCTTTTTCTCTATCATCGATCAATAATGACGTCAAAAACAGGTAGAGGCCCGTAGCGAAGAGAGCGGTGCTCTCTCGCAGGCAGAAGGAAAAGAACCACATAGCAACATATTTTGTTTTGTTTTTTGTTTATATCGGGCACTGGCCCATGAGCGTGCTGTTTTGTTTATTTTTGAAGCTGAAGTATAAAGCTGACGGCGAAGCGGACGCGCACTTCTTGACTGTCGACCGATCAGTTCAGTTGAAGCTCTATAAACTGAAATGAAAACGTTTCTTCTTTGATCTCCAAACAAAGTCTTAAAAGATTGTTTTCCTCGCGTAATCTGTGATATCGAGTGTTAACATAAAGAATTATTGCTTATAGTCATTAGGGCTGCAACTTGATCTTATACGGTAGTATTGGTGCACTAGTCAGACTTGTGAAGATGAAGCAGGATATGTATGAGTATTCAGCATTGTCAACTTAGTTTGGCCAATCAGACGAGCCCAGAAAGGTTAAAAGAATTACCACATCCATGTAAATATACTCATAGAGTTCTGCCTCTAAGAAAAAAAGTCAACGGTAAACGAATATAAATAATTATTGTTTTTGTGACTCAAATAAATGTAATAGAATGATAAAAATGTATCTGATTTATATGGATTTACTATAGTGGATGATAAGCACAATTAGTTATAAGAGATTAATAAAATTGAGTACATGGTATTTTAATGATAATGTATAAGATCAATAAGCAGCATGCAAGCTGCCAAAGAGCAAATCAAAAATATTTTTAATTATAAAATAGCAATCAAATTTGTCGTTAGTGCGATTCATCGTGTAAGTTGTGTACAAAGCTATAGATCATTGAACGAGAAAATTATACTACTTTGAATAATAAGAGGAACAATATACTCATAATTCAAATAAATTTATTAAACATTTTCAATAATGAAAGAAAAATAAACGGCTTTTATAAACAAGTAAATAACGATAATTGTGCTTTCACCCAAAAAACACAGTCGCAGTAGTTCATCAAGAATGACACACAGAGCCTTTGTTTGTGTTGAGTTTAAGGTAAGGAAATTCTAAGAGGATAAGCACCAGAACCTGCAAGGCATGAGGTCTGCAGTGTATTGGGGCTGAGAATACAGCGTTAATTTGTATTATTAAGCATTAATTTAGTTATTACAGTACAAATAAACGTAGTAAACAAATAGGGCAAATATTGTGGAAACTACGGCAACAAAAAACAGACACTTGTTGGAGTCCACCGACTAAAGGGAAACTTTGCACTGCAAAAAACCTGTTTTTATTCTACTTTAATATAGTATTAAAAATTAAAACTCCATGATTTGTTAATTGACACAACAAAGTATACTTTAATTTGTACTTTTATAGACTTTCTGAGCAGCTACTTAATACATATTTAGATAATTAAAACATGTGATATGCTATGCAAGCCCAGGACAAAAAATACATATAACTTTCTGTGTTGTGTAACTTCCTGCCTCTTGCTTAACCTTCCAGATTAAGGGTGCATTTTCATTTGAGACAGACATCTTTAAATATTTAGATACACATGTACATAAATCTTAATATTCTAATAAATTTTAATAATGCAAAAAGTCAGTCATAAAAATCTGTTGCTACCTCCAGAATGTTCTAAAAAAAGGGTTATAACCGTCGGGACGGGATGGTATATGTCGTGACGATTTGGTATCTCTCTTTCTTGGGCCTAGCCTTACATCTACATAAGTAACTATACTAATATACAGTTACACTTGACTGCTCTTAGGAAATCTGATCGCACTCCTGCACTCAAACGTTGAGTTATTTTATGCAATACTCTCTCTCATTAAGTTGCCTAAGATACTGAATTTTAATCAATTCAATTATGGGGTTTCAAAACTTGCGTAATATAGTCACGTGTTGTACATAAAAGTAAGAAAAGTCGATAAAAATTGATTTCGCAATAAAGTATTAATTATATCATCACAAAAATTTTCGACGTCGATTTTTAAACGACAACTACAATCAATTACTATGAGAATGTAGCTGACCAATAAATATAAATTTAAGCTTGGAATTAAGACAGTTGGTTTCAATTATTGAATTCGGGCACGTTGCATGTAATATCTTATAGTTACGAATATATATACATATATACTAGTAGGGCTTCGCCCCCTGCGCGCTCCGCGCCCCAATCCTCTAACTTCATATACTTAAAAAACGACAATATGTAAGAAATCTTTCTTATGTATATTGATATTATTTTTTTTTTACTTTAAAACTTTTTTCATTTAATCAATATTTTTTTTTTTCTTTATTTATAGAAACTTATTTTATGATCTTATTTCATGATCTTTTGAATAAAGTTATCTCATTTTTTGTAAAGAATTTTTTTGTGAGTGATTGTTAGACATACATATAGAGTTCCTTAAATTTTTTTTCTTTTTCTTTTTGATAATATTAGTTAAATCATACACTGTTTGTTACTATTATATTTTTTTATTGCTCTATTTATTTATTTGAAACTTATGATTATCATGTCTGTATTAATTATTTCTTCAGTATTATTTGAGTTTAATCGATTCTTAAAATAAATCTCAGAATGACCTATCTGTTACTTATTTCATTTATTACATTTTTATAATTATCAAGTTTAATTCACTAAGATAACTATAAGTTTTATACGTCGAGCACACTATTTTATCTCACAAGATAGCCTTCAGGCATCTTCTAGGTGATAAGCTCTAGTTATCCTACGGTTGTCACCAAAATCTATTCCGTAGAGCAATGGTCCATAAAACTTTCTATGGCCTATCCTGTTCCATTAGTCTATGAAGAGCAATGGAGGAAAAGTTTGATTAGGGTTATCTTTTCAAAGTTTAACTTAGAATAAGATGATATTATTACATCGGAATAAACACATAAATACTTGCATAGTCTTAGGTTGAGCTAATCATTTTCAGAATGAAACTTGCGCACGAATCAGCCCTTGGCTGCCGCCTCAATGAGCCAGTCACCTAGCCCACCTATGTACAAGTTTTGTCCTTAAGTAATTATAAGCTTTTTATACTTCTACAAGCGATTCCTACTATGTAAGCTTTTTATACTTCTACAAGCCATTCCTGATATATTTAAGGGTCTCCTGCACAACGTTGCTGTCTAAATTTTTTTAATTTTTTTCTTTTTATAAATTTATAATTAGGTCCTTCTACATGACTTTTTAAAAAAAAATCACTTAGAGTTATTTTATACATTAATTTATTTCTAAAACTAAATTATTTAAAAAAAATTTATCTTATACTTATTTCACTTTTTACAACTAACCCCCAAAAAAGTGAGTACCTATGGTAAATCTTAACCATGGACTTCTGAAAAATTCCATCAATAAAAAAGTTTATCAGACTGTCTGAAGGAGCCTGACTAACATCTTTAAAAGTTCTGCTGTCTTATTAGACTAATGTTTACACAAATATAGTAAATTTATCAACATACTTTAAGTACTTACACTTAATTGATTTAAGATTTATTCCAACTTCATATTATTGATTCTAAAATTAATCCAATACTTAATGTCATTTAAGGAAACCATTAAAGACATTTTTTTGTACGTATGTAATTAACATATACATCCATAAAGATCTGAATATACACGCGGTCTTACATTAACTTATCAATTTTTATGCTAAAACTTACGCACTATTTGTTTTGTTTCTGCGGCCTTCAATAGGCTGTCAGCCAGCCAACCTGGTCCCAATTTTTGTCCTGTCAGTTAATTTTATTCTTCTACAAGTTGTTTCATATACACTTAAAGGTCTTTTGCAAAACATTGCATTCAAAAATATTTTTTGGTGCTTTAGTATCCAGCCGCACGATGAGGGGAGGGGGTGGTGTGGCTGGGGTAAATAAGTATTGGAGAAGCATCCTTGTTAAGTGCCAAGGTGCGAAAATGTAATATTTTTGCAAAATTAACTTTTGAATAATTTTAAGCGCAACATTGTGTTTCCACGCCTAAGACATTAAAACAATCGTCAATATATGCGTATATATAGTCTTAAAGATCACACAATGATATCTTAATATAATAGAGCCCTTTCTTCGCTAGCTACGCTTTCTCAGAAAAAATAAATACATCCTGTACAAACATAGCTGATGAGTGCAAGTATTCCTATCGCAAATACGCATCCTAGTATATACAGGTATACTACTATAGGCAATTTGTCCTGGAGTAGGGCGATAAGTGTTGGAGAAGCATTCTTGCAAAGAGCCACTGTGCAAAAATGCAATATTTTCGCATAGTAACTTTTGAAAAATTTGAGTGCAACGTTGTGTTTGAAGGCCTTGAAACAAGCGTCATTATAACGTAGATATAGTCTTGATGATCACACAAAGATATTTTAATATGGAAGTGCCCGTTCCTCGGTCGCTACGCTCCCTCAGAAAAAAAACACATCCTATATAAACATACCTTATCAGTGCAAGTATTCCTATCGCAAATGGCATCCTGGTATATATGGGTATTCTACTATAGGAAATTAGGCCTACCAACACAATGTGGCGTTCAAAAATTAACAGTTTAATTGCAAAAATTACACATTTCTGCACTCTTACAATAAATAAGGATGTAATTCAACAACTAAAATAATTCTGAGAATAGCCTATCTGTTATTTACTTTTATTACACTTTTATAATTATCAAGTTCAATTCGCTCAGAGAATTATAAGTTTTACACGTTGAGAACACTGTTTTCTCTCACAAAATAGCCTTCAGGCATCTTCTAGGTGATAATCTCTAGTTATCTCACGGTTGTCACCAAAATCTATCCCGTAGAGCAGTGATCCACAAAAGTTCTCTATGGCCTATCCTGTTACATTAGTCTTTTAAGAGCGATAGAGGAAAAATTTGATTAGGGTTATCTTTTCAAAGTTTAACTTAAGATAATATGATGTTATTACATCGGAATAAGCATATAAATACTTGCATAGTCTTAGGTTGAGTTAATCAGTTTCAGAATGAAACTTGCGCAAGGATAAGCCCTTGGCTGCCGCTTCAATTAGCCAGTTATCTAGCCGAGCTATGCTCAATTTTGTGAAAATGTTATATTTTTGCAAAATTAACTTTTGAAAAATATTAAACGCAACATTGTGTTTGAACGCCTAAGACCTTAAAACAATCGTCAATATATGCGTATGTATAGTCTTGAAGATCACACAATGATATCTTAATATAAGTGAGCCCTTTCATCGCTCGCTTCGCTCTCTTAGAAAAAGTAAATACATCCTGTATAAACATAGCTGATGAGTGCAAGTATTCCTATCGCAAATGCGCATCCTAGTATATACAGGTATACTCGTATAGGAAAGTTGTCCTAGGATGGAGAAATAGGTGTTGGAGAGGCATCTTTGCAAAGAGCCATTGTGCGAAAATGCAATATTTTTGCAACATTTTAAAACTGAATACTAATATACGTTGGTCGATGTAAAGTTATTATTTTTACTATTGAAAATGGGAGAAGGAAAAATTAAATCTTCTCAATTTAAAAAAAAATGGAAAAATAAAGATGTTTGTTCAAAAATGTTTAGTAATGTTAATCATTCTTCAGTAAATAATGTAATCTTAACATCCCTTGATGAATTTACGAATTTTTTAAATAATAACATTTTAAGTGAAATGCCCGGAAAAGCTGTGACTTACAGTATAGATTATGCGACTTATAAGGGAGTTGATAAAAGTGATCATAATATATACATAAATTTACCGATGGAATATTTAAATTCTGTAAGGGAGGTCTTCCTCCACAACAATTAAATTTTTATATAAATGACATAATGTTGATTAGAAATCTGTGTATTGAAGAAGAATTATGTAACGGAACAAGACTTAGGATAACTCAATTATTTTATTATAACATTGAAGCTGTAATTATCTCAGGTGAGAAAGTTGAGGATAGAGTATTCATTCCAAGAATAACATTAAATACAAGCAATTTATCCTCTTTATCTTTTGTTTTATATAGGAAACGATTTTCTTTGCAATTAGCTTTTTCTATGACTATTAATAAGTCACAAGATCGTAGGTTTGTACTTAAAAAAGCCACTATTTTCCCAAGGACAATTATATGTTTCATTATCTAGATGTAAACATCCTGAGTGTATTTTTATAAAGAATGAGTTAGATAATTCTTCAGAAATAGAAAATATAGTATGGGATGAAATTTTTCAATGATATAAAATGATGAAATATTCATATATATTTGTCAAATCATTATACCATTTTTAACAATAATAGCAATATAATGTTGATTATACTTTACAAGTGAAAAAAAGGTTTACCATACACATGCAGACATATACTCATGGGATACAAAGCAAGTCTACCTCCACGTGGTGGATTCTGGGTACAGCAAAATGACTTGCAACATCACAGGTTTTTTGAATTATATTAAAAGAAAAATGAAAGTATCTTTCTCTTATTTAATGGAGGGACTGTTGTGAAGGGGCTTTATGGTATATTTAAATTGCTTTGAAAAAGCTTAATAGTATTAAATAGAGCATGAGTAACGGGTTGTAAGAATTCTGGGGGGTCATTGGGGGAGCTGTGGGAGGTATGTGG